>VXAX01002326.1:43192-68457 GCA_013399835.1 Leptocoma aspasia | reverse complement strand
AAAAAAAAAAAAAAAAAAAAGAGCTTTCTATACATTGAGTACATAGTCAATATTTACTTGCTGGTATTACACAGCTCTCTCAGGTCTTTTATTCAGATGTAGTTTAGGACTTCCAGTGCAGCTTTGTGTAGTTAGTACTTTCTGGTATCCTGTATAGCATTTCAAATTATGATTTGGCTTGTCTTTTTAAGTAGATGAAAATGAGTAACAGTTGAAATAATATTTAGAAAGCTTTCACTGTTCTATATGTCTTCAAGCAACGGTTCTCTAAATAGATTTGGGTTTTAGTCACATTTTTTCTTTTACTTTATGGTTGGGCAACCTTGAGCCAAAAGTTCAGGCCTGTGTTCTCTTGCCCTTAATGACATTTAAGCATGCACCCTGATACTTTACTCTTGCTAGGGCTGCTTAGGTGGTCTGGGTGTGCCTGTTTCAGCTGCCGATTGTTTTTTCTAGTATTGTACCATAAACACATTAAAAAACATCTGGAAGATGGGGGAGTGGTAAAGCTGTTCTTTAAAAAAGGAAAGGGGGAAATATGGTAGTCATCAGGTAAAAGCTCTTTTGAGTCTTTGGTTCTTCTACAGATTACAAGAAGATGCGTTCCTCCAAAAGGTTTTTGAAATACAGGCTTTAGGATGGGGATTGTTGCCCATCCTTACCCTTGTCGTGAACAGGAGGAGACTGAGTATCCCAGTGGTCAATGCTAATTACAGTAAGCTCCTCCTCTGTCTTGACAGACCTTTCATGGAGAAGGGGTGTGGCTGACTGGCTTCAGGGAGATAGTATATAAGATCCTGCTGCCAGGTTGGATACTGCACTAGAGGAATAGCTCCAAGGCTTAGCCCTCACACCCTGAGACTTTTCTGTTGCCGTAAGTCACAGAGAAGGAAGCGTGCCTCATACTGCAGGGGTACAAATTTGGTCCAAGTAATTTGACATATATCTTTTATAAAAATGCAAACATTAGCTGGAGATATTTTTTGTGCTCTTGCTTGATTTTATTGTTACATAGGATACTTATGTGGGACACAGTCTTTGCCAGGGTTGCAGAAAGCTTAAGTCATAGATAGAACACCAAGTTCACAATCTTCAAGAGAATGTGAAATTATTTCACCATATTTCTCTTCTCTTTCCAGGAAAAGCATGTGTGCAGAGTTTGGTGGCAGAATATCTAAGGTATGTGGGCAGTCTGTGGCAAATACATCTGAAGAAAGCGTGACCAGCTAAAGAGTCAGCTGAACTTGTGTATGGAGACAAAGTGCCGGCAAGCCCTGGAAAAGAACTAATTGGAAGAATATTGCTAGACACGGAAGAATTGGAACACTTAACTTCTGCAACAGACAGTGACTAAGAATAAATAGATTGGTAAAAACATCAGCAGTGAAAAGGCAGACTGTGTTTTTTCATTCTCTGTTGGATTTTATTACTTAAGAGACATTTTTGTCATCCCATTTAATTAATCTTGAATTTCTCTGTACATAAAACTATAACTGGACAATTGCATTTGAATACTGTTTAATAACACTTTTGAATGTTAAATCGTTTGCCAAGATGAGTGCTGAGGGATATCAATACAGAGCTTTATATGACTACAAAAAAGAGCGAGAAGAAGATATTGACTTGCACTTAGGAGATATATTAACTGTGAATAAAGGTACCTTACTAGCACTTGGATTCAGTGAAGGGGAAGAAGCAAAGCCTGAGGAAATTGGTTGGTTGAATGGCTTTAATGAAACCACAGGGGAGAGGGGGGATTTCCCAGGAACTTATGTAGAGTACATTGGAAGAAAAAAAATATCTCCCCCCACTCCAAAGCCTCGTCCTCCTCGGCCTCTTCCAGTAGCACCAAGTCCTGCAAAAGCTGAATCAGAGACTGAGCAACAAGGTCAGTATTCAGAAGGTGCATGGTTTCATGTATTTTTGTTTCACAGTCTTGTATGAGTGTACATTCGTGTATATAGCATTTGCTGGTCAGCTTTTTTTGTGTACAGTTCATTCAGTCAATTAGGAATTGTTTATACATTGTAATATTTAGCTCACACGCTTTGTAGTTTCGTGTGGTTGTTCTCAGGCACAGGGACTAGTGACTTACTGTGAGGTACATCTCACAGGTTGGAAAGTAGGTTTCTAATTCTCCACTGTAAAAACTTAAGTGGAAAATGAGCCGGTTAATACTTACTTTAGGTTTCTAAGAAACTGCTGAAAGTGCTTCCTTTTGTGGTTCATCAAACTCACTATTGAGAAAGTTCTCGGTGAGTCCAATACAATGCATTCTAAATAGAAGTATGTTCTTACCACAAATCTCTTGCTAGCAGGAAAAGATATATTCTGGTCATGGGAGGTTACCTATGGCATTAAAGGTAAGAATGAATATTTAAAAATGAACAATGAAATGATAATAAAGAGAAATTCAGATTTATCATTTTTGGGGGTATGGCATGCAGTAGAAAAAAGTAGCCTTATATAGTAGGTTTTTATAAAAAAAGGTTAAACAGAGGAAATATCTTCCTAAGTTGCTTTTTAACCTGTATTTGCAACAGTATGTTAGGCACAACTGAGAATTTTATCAGAACTCTTCAGTTAAGAGAAGAAACAAGTCTTCTCTTTTATAATTGGAAAAGCTTTGGGGTAAAAAACCAAAAGAAACCAAAAAACCCTTCCTCCAAGTGATTTGTCTCTTATACCTACTGACATTCAGATAGTTGGGATTTACAGATCAATAACCTGAGTACATTTTAGAACAGACTTCACAGCTTACTGGAGAAGTCTAGAGTGGCTTATGTTTCTTCAACTTCTAATACTTTGTAAATTCCCTGGGTTTCTAACTGTAGGTAATAAGAGTTGTAGTATGTGATCATGATTTTCACAGTGACACCATAGTAATGAATAGTATCATCACACTGCCTGCACAGAACTTGCAAATTTGTGGTATTATTTTATCAACTTTCATTCCTCTGTGCATAAGTTTATATTCAGCTGTGCTGATAACCTGCAAAGATAAGGGCAGAACTATACAAAAATGTATGTGGCAACCAAGTTAACCTGGCAGAAGCATCTCCAGGCTGGTGGAGACTAAATAACTAGTTAACTTAACTGGTTTCTATAGCAGTGTTCTGAAGCACTGTAGCAAGTGTTGCTTGCAAGTCTGCAGTGCCTAGATGTAAATTGTTGTTAGGATGAAGTTGAGGTCAGATGAGGCTGGCATTTTAAGTTATACTGTCCCTATCTCTGAAGTCCTTGAACTCCTAACTGCTAGTGATTAGAGCCTCGTGTTTCCTCTTTCATCAGTGTAGTTCTGAAAATGGAGTATTTCCTTTGAAAAGAAAAAATGTTACATCTTTGATTGTTCCTTGTATTGGATATTAATGTGTGCTGCTCAGGTGACACTGGCTCTTTTCTTAACCCACCTGTGGAGACAGTTGTCATCATCCTTTGTAACTGCAGAATAAACACGGCTTTTTGGATAGACACCTCAATGCTGACAGGTCATTTTGAGCAGCAGAGAATGGAAAGAAAATCCCATTCTTTACATGTGCATGCTGTGGTGAAGCAACCAGCATCCTGGCTTTGATGGTTATTGGTTTAAAAAGTGGCGCTTTAACTCCTTTGGTTTCTGTACTTATGGTTGCTCCACGCTTCTGTTCACAGCTCCATGCTGTGAGCTGGCCACAGCACTGCGCTGGGAAGTACTGGTGTTCATCTTGCTGTTTCCAAGCCAGCCCCAGGACTGTGTTTGTAACAGACATATATGGGGGTTTCAGCTGCTGGGAGTTACTTTGGGAAATTCTGCTGCAGATTTGGGGGGCTCTGCTTATATGTAACCTCCTATGTGAGATTTATTGCCTTTAGACAAAGTACTATTCACATGCAATGTGTTTATTTTTAATACCATGGGACTCTGGGATTTGGAAACAAGAAAATGTTCTGGGATTTAACTGGGAATCTTCATCTCAAAGTCTGCATACACAGTCTGCTGTGCTCTATGTTCAAGAATCAGCTTGCCATCCAACCTTGTTTGATAAAAAAAAGGAGTTCCCATAGCTGGTTTTGAATGAAAGATTTTAAGCTTCATATAAGAGGCTAGACACCTCCGTAATGCCCTCAGACCAGGGATTACATCCTCCTGAACAGAAATTTGAACTTCAGGCTTAATTACTGTTAAAATAAAGTATGCTTTCCTAAAAGAAATTAGGAAAAGTAATTATAAGTAGTCTCTTTACAGGTCATTTTTCTCAAGAGATTTAAGGCAGATAGTGCTTTGAATCTTAGAAACAAATTTGGAAATGTTGTACTGTAAGAGTATTATAAAAATCAAAATGAAGATGAAATTTTTAATTTAGCAGGATACTACAAAAATTAGAGTAAAACCAAAGGTGAGGGCAGAAATATAGTTCAGATAAACAACAATGTAGCAATATATGTTGGACTTCAGGTCGCTTCACTATTCTTGTGTATGTTATTTGGGCAGGGAATAGCACAGTTAACATTGACCAGCAGCCAGTGTAATGGGCAGGAGTCCAAAGGATTCTTCCCAGGATGATACTTCTCTCTACATCCTTAGAGTGTATTTCAAATAAATTAATGTGTAGTGTGAAACTTGCCTGACCAAATGCAGTCAAGTTTACATTTTCACTACTTGATGAATTGGAAGTACTGTGGATGGAAGTGACAAATTAATAGGGAACGGTAACTTAAGACTTCTTAAATGTACCTCATTTATTTGTAATCTGTATACATTTTAATTCTGTAAAGAGTCAATTCTGTATGTACCTCTGTTTCGTATGTGTTTAATAAGAGTATCAGAAACTTGAGATTTCAAAAGAATATATATGCCTAATCAAAGAAGTTCCTTTAATTTGCCATATACCTAGGTTTATTTTTTTTGAAGCAAACACTTTTTAATACTTTCAATACTCTTTAATACTTATTCACTCTGAATAGTTTTTTCCCTTGGCTTTATTAAGCCTGATCCTTTACTCATCTGTGTGCAGATTGCTTTGTATTAGATCTAGTTCGCAGTATTTAAGTACAATGTTGCCAGTACTCACAATGGTGTATTACTCATACACAAATAATCACAGACATCTGAACACACTTTGCAGTCAGTAAGGCTGGTGACATGGGCAGAGCTGCTCATCAGGCCCGTGTCTCATGCAGTCAGTCTTAGAAACAGGGAGCTTCCTAAATGTTAAAAGCCAACCTGAAAACAAACCCCCCTTGCTGGTGGTCTTAAATTCCATTAAAACACTTAAATCTTTCCCCGTATTTTTATTTTATTCATGACTTATTTAAGTTTCTAGAATGGGTTAAGACAAGAATTGGCATTCCTTGTCTGAAATTTTAGGACTCACATTTTGCCCGTCTTCCCCTTATCTTTGTCAATAAAGAACTAGATTTAGTGTGATTTTGTGGGGATTTTTTTTTTAATTGCATCTGAAAGGATATGAAAAGAGAAGAGAAACAAAAGCCCCAAAAAGTCCCTAGCACCTTCCAGTTTCAGGCCTGGTGCATGTCAGAGGTATGGCAAGGCAGATGTAGTTCCTCTCGCTGTTGAGAGGTTCCAAGTGACCCAACATGCCACTTTTTTTTCCCCACCAGGCAAGGGTGCCTGGCTCCTGCTGGGAGGAT
The DNA here is from genome assembly GCA_013399835.1 of Leptocoma aspasia. Lineage (NCBI taxonomy): Eukaryota > Metazoa > Chordata > Aves > Passeriformes > Nectariniidae > Leptocoma > Leptocoma aspasia. The sequence continues at coordinate 62,826 of VXAX01002326.1, read as the reverse complement.
TAAGGTGCTTGCAACAGTGGAGACACAGCATAGGGTCATCTTTATTCCCCTCATTACGTATTTGAAGTTTATGTGAAGCAGTAAAGATTTTACATGACTCGGGTTTTTTCTCTTGGAATGATTTTTTTTTTTTTTTTTAAGCTACATTAGGCTAGTTCCTCTTGCTTATCCCAGTTTTTCTCAACTCTTTGCACATGGAAAGTGCATAAGCTGTACAAAGTCCAGATATGTTTTGGAAACATTGATTCAACTCATCTGATATGGCCATATACATTTAGGGTTGATTCATACAGTATCATTTCCCTACCTGCTTTGTGAAGGCTGCTCGTAAGCAGACTTTGGAGCATAAAGCTTTGATTGACGGACTGAAATACTTACAGATTTAACTTGGAATGTTAAATTCTCACTTTGAAATGAAGATCAGATTGCAGAAGGGCAGACCAGAGCTTTATATGAATAATTTGTCTGTTTTGATATTTTGGCGCTTCCTGCAACTTCCTGTATTACTTAAAAAGGTTGTTTATGTTGACACTTTGTACTATTTCAGCTGATTCTGAGCCTAAAAATAATCTGAAGCTCTTCCTTCTTGTGGTGAAGCTATAAAACAGATTTTTTTTTCAAAGAAAAAGCCCAAACTTTTTTTTCAATCTTCTAGAGCAGATACAGATCAGCAAGTTACACAAAGATAATGACACCTAACGTTTGGAAACTCTTTCCTTTCACCAACCACGTTATGCAATATCTGACAGAGTTCCAAACTGACAGAGGGCATAAAACCGTTTGTGCATGGTTTAACTGAATGCGTTGTAGGATTTGTTTCTTTAATTTTGCTATAAAGCCAGGGTAGCAATCCATTTGTGAAAATTATTTACATTTGTGTATTGAGGGACATAAGAATGAGTGAAATGCAGTGAACCTGGAGCTTCCATTGGCAAGAAAGCAGTCATCTTGCCTGATTTAGGCAAATGGAAAAAGGAAATTATGGGATGAAGTAATGAGTCACTATCTCATGACAAATACAAATGGTAAATATATTTACCATTCATTCAAGCCAGAGCCCTTGAATTCTTTCTTTTTAGAACCAGTTTGAGTATAAGCCTTTGCCGTGCTACAGTTGTCAGAACTGCACTGCAGTCATGAATTTTCACGTCAATTGAGTTTGACTTGCACTGAGAAATGGGGCAAATTCCTGCCATAAAGCCTTGCCGGCTACTTGTGATAACATTTCTGGGCAAATTTCTAGCTGCCAGATAACTGCATGCATCTGAAAACAGAGTCCTTGCCACCTGCTTTATCACTGATGATTGCAAAGATTTTTGCAAGCTCCATTGAAGTGAGATAGAGCATTTTTTTCACAGCGATAGTATCAGGGTTGACAATAACTAAAAAAGCCTTTGCAAGCACCACAGGAAGCGCAGGGATAGGCTTTGCAAGTACGAGTACAAACTACACGTGGATAGCGGGCCTGGGCAAGTTCATGGTTGATGCGTGGCCCCACCTGCTGGTACAGGAGGGAGGAAGGACCTTTAAACCCAGCTTCCATGTTGCGTTTTAATCCTCACAGGATAAAAATTAAAGTGAGAGAGAGAGCTTTTTAAAGTAATACTTCAGTTGAAAAATATATCACTTGGGGTACACAGAACCCCCTTTTAATCCTCAAAGGTGACCTTCGACTGAAAAGGATTGTGTGACTGAAATTAATCTCTTTTTCCTGACTGTAACAATCTAATTAATCAAATAAAAATAATGCTTTCTTTTACACATTTTTGCATTAAGAAGCTGAAAGAATAAGACACTCCTATTTTGATGCTGTAACAAATATTTGTCTATTTTCTATCATACTGATTTTAATATGCCTTTCTATGATTACAACAGTGGCACTATGTTGAGTGACTTTGCTTACCTTTCCTTAGCCTTCTGTTATACTGATTTAGTCTGCTAATACTTTGTGCTGACATGAAAGCTGAGGCAGATGTAAAACATGCAAAGGTGAGCTAGCCTACACCTCTCATTGGAATCATCTTGATCTGGTCCTCTAGCTGTGATCCAGGAACATCTGAAAAAAACCTTCTTTGGTTAGCAAACTTAGGCTTGCATATGATAACATCAGTTTGTGAGTTTTAGCAATACATGGTACTAAGTGTTTGCCAAGAATGGATCATTCAGCACCCAGAGCAAATAACTGTGCCCACTTAAATAGTTGTGTGATGCCATATATGCATCCAGATTTTCTTGTGTGAAAGAACACAGGTGTGTAATTGCAGCTGGCTGTGCACTGTTTCACATCTGCGTCTTACCAAAGCTGCTCTCCATGATGAACATCCATGAAATCAATCTGAAGTCTGGAATACAAAGAGCTTCTTTATTTTCATAGCTAAGAATGACAAAGGGAATTACATGATATTAAAGACATGGTGATTTTAACTGGGCAAGGATATTAAGTCCTGAGAATATTTTGGTAAGAATCTAAGTACTTGGGAGAACTTAGAGAGAATTTCTGGCTTTAAAAAACAACAAACCATAGTAACTCTGGTTAATAGTTGCTGACTTTTATTCATGCCTTCAGCAAAATACATGTCTAAAATGCAATTCTATTTTGTGATAGTTTCATTAAGAGAAGGCACTTGCATAGATTTTTTTGTTGGGGTTTTGGTTTTTGTTTGTTTCCTTTTTTTCCACTGTGTTGTAGAAATGCCTGCATCCTTGGACACTACCTGAAATCTTTTCATAAAGTGTTAGCAGGTGTAACCTTTTGTACTAATATGACTGCTTTTTGTTCAGTCTTTTATAAATGCTGTATACTGCAGTCCACAAGAATAGCACTTAAATCTTGTTTTTTATTTTTACATATTGGCCCACTTTGTAAAACAGTTTGCATGTAAGACAGCATTAAAAAATTATATTTAAGCTCATGGCTTTTCAGATAACAAGATCCTCAATGCAGATTTTCAAAAACCCGCTACTGCCCTGATCCAGGGAAAGATGTGATTGCATATGGTTTCTACCCTTTAAAAATATATTTTGAGACTTGTATTTCAAAACTACTATGTAAACTATGACATGAATGATGAAAAATGTCTTTAATAGTTCAGTTAGCTGTCAGACAATTTTCTCATATGATTCATTACGTCTGTATATATATGCTCCTTATCATTTGCTATGAAAAATGTCAGAACATTTCCCAGAGGTCAATATCTGAGATAATTTCTTCACTGGAGAGTGTGGATGTTGAGGGCAAGAAGTAAGATCTGCCTTTGGTAGGTCTAAACATGCCAGTTTCCATCTGTGCTGGCAAATTGCTCTGTGGCATCCGGGGTGTGAAGATGCTCCAGCAGAAGGGAGACCTCTTGCAGGAGTGGCAGTTACTTTGAGTCCATTCAGGTTCCAGGACATCTTGAGCAGTTGTTGTATCTTTTCAGTAAAATAGATGGGGTTGATTTTTCTCTATGGGTCTTTTGCCTTTTCTTTTTTTTTCCATTTTAGCGTCTGTGTTTTAGAAAAACAAAGTTAACTCTGCTTTCCTTGAACATTTTCATGCTTCCCTGTAAAAGATGTACACTTAAAGTTGTAAAGGTAGTGGCAAAAAGCCAAATTATTCCACTCAAGCACATTAGATTGGTATAATTCAAGTGGTGTCTACCTTGCTCTTTCTCCTCTGTGGGGTTGTATTTGTTTGATGCAGCATGTTTGAACGCTCTGGTTCCATAGCCTCCTGCTCACCACCTGGGAAGGAAGGAAGAGTAGTGCAACCTGAGATCTGTAGTCTGAGAGGGAATGCACCTCTGAGCTGGTTTTTGCTGGGATAGAATTACCACAACCTAGCAGGAGGCATGGCTGTGCCGGGTTTATATGTCTTGTTTACAGATATAGCAGTGGAATTTATTAGTTGGGGTTAGGAGAGAAAACTTAAGTGCTATCACCTATTTCTTCCAAGATCTCTTCATCCTGCTTGGATAACATTGGTAGATAGCAGATAAGCATGGAGGACTATTATTGGCAAAGAAACCTCTGAATGGTACACTGCAAATCAATGTTTCAAGGCGTGTTACGGCTTCTTCAGCAGTCTCTCTCAAAGAGAAGCCTCTTAGTTCTTGAGGTTACTTTTTTACTTCCAAGTCCTCTTCCTCAGCTCTTTTTTACTGGAGGTAGATGAAGGCACTTAAATTAGGGAATTAATAAAAGAAACTGCTAATTATTCATCATGATAGATAAGGCTGCACAGCTGTATCTGGTTTCATTATCTCTGTATCCAGGAACATTCCAAAAATAAGCAGTTAAGGGGAAAAGTTTCAGTCTTTTTCCTATTTGCACATAGTGTTCAACACTGTGAGCACACATTCCAGTGCTATTTTTTCAGGCAAATTTCATTGCAATTTTTCATGTGCTGCGCTTGGGTGGAGGGAGCAGGAAAATGTCTCTTGTGTTTTTGACCTTACCCTTGAATTGTCTCCTTGCCAAGACACAGCTGCTTGGCACAGGTGAGGAGCAACAGAGACTGTGGCAAAACCCTCCATCATTTCCTGCTTTGCTCCTAGTTGACTGGCACATGCATGAGAGGCATCTGCCCTGATGTGGTCTGCAAAGGGCTGTGAAGTGCCAGGGATGCAGTGAGGTGTGATCTGTTCCTTGGCCTTTCAGTCTCTGCTGGTACATGGGTCTTCTGTAAAGGCTTATTTTAGGTACTTGGGAGTAAAATCTGTACAGATGCTTAAGTGCAATTTAGAATATATTCTGGCCAGTCCAAATCGACTCAATTGTTCTGAAGCCAGAATAGTGTAGCTAGTGAGTAGCCTAAATAAGCAATTTTCTTAATAAGAAAAAGATTTAGGGAGGCTTTTTGCTTCAGTGCAAGCCAGTTCTAGGCATAAAAAATTTTCTAGTCATCCTTGTAATCTGACCTGGCCAATTGATAGAATTTTAAGGAACACATTCTAAACAGCAAGTAGCAATCATTTCTTCTGAAATAACAGAAAATAGGACCTCTGATCCTTGAGTGAGGGCTTCTTAAGGGCACAGAGTGATGAATGTTTGAATTCTCTTTGCAGTATTTATAATTCATTACTGTTGGTTGAAAGATTAGTGTTCATTCCCTGCAACTTCCATATTTTTCTGACTTTCTCTTGGATCAAACTTAGTGATCTTTACAACTCTAAAAACTTTCTGGTAGCCTGTGTAAACTACAGCCCCCTACATGAAGTAAGAGATTTTCACAATCCCATTATTGTCAGGATTTGGGGATAATATTAAACCACTGGTTGAACAATGTTTACTACAGGGGAACTAGCGTAAAATCTTGCTTCTTAGAAAGTTGAAAGTCTCATCTATTTTTGATATTAAAACCTTCACTGAAGAAGGTAATGGGCTGATGGTGCCTTCCAGAGTGATTTAGGATGCAGGACTAAAGTTTGAGTTGCATGAACAGTTTAGCAAAAAAGGGGAAGACAGTTACCAACTGTTATGCTTTTTCTCCAGATGTTTCCTCTAAGACAAATATGTAGGGTTTTATTATGACACAGTAAGAACATGCCAATTAGACAAGAATGGTTGTTTTGTTGGGGTTTTTTTTTTGTGTTTTTTTTTTTTTTTTTTTTTTTTTCAATTTTTCAATTTAAATCTTTTTTTTTTTTTTATTTCTCAATGTCTCAATGTAAATACTTTTGTTTAATTCTCAATGTCTGCTTGAACTAAATAGCCAGTCAATCAAATACAGTGGTAAATTGCCTAGTAGTTTGGATGGAACATGTCCATGCTTTTTAATGTGAGCTGCTCTCATCTAAATAGAGTATTAAAATCCTTTCTTCAAAATCCTGTTGGATGCAAACTAAAAATAAAATCATTTTAAAGGACTGATGTTCTTGAAAATATTATACATAGTTGACGGGTTTTTTTCTTTACTTCAAGAACTTGTTCATAAAAGCTATAGGTTACTATTGTACTTTCCCTTAAATTGGTGGCAGAACCCATCTCAACTTCAGAACGAACAGGATTAGACCTATAGTCAAGATTTAGCAGCATTGGGAAAAATCCCATAGTTCTTACTCTTAGTTCTGTTGGGCAAAATTCCCAATATCTTTAGGATTTGGAGCACAAATCTTAGCTCCTTTTGGAAGAGATTCCAGTATACCAGAATCATAGAATATGAATGTGCATGAAATACTACCCCATAAATGCTGACGTAAAGAACAGAGTCTGACTGTCCTTTCATAAATTTTGAATACAAGTAAGGGGAACTCTGTTGTGAGCATCTCTTCTGAGGTCCTGGGCTAATTCAGGGCATGTAATTTCACCCTCTTATTCCTGTTTTGAGCTCTTAACTTCTAGATGAATTTAAAGCCTGTTACTAATTAGTCCAAACAGCTTCCTTTAGTTCATACTTAGTGTAGATTACTTAACTTTTTATCCCTTTAATGTCTATTACATGGTAAGAATTGTGAATTTAGTAGTAAAATACTTTCATTTGGGAAACTACATATATTTAATTGTATTTGATTATGACAGTATAGAAATTACTTTCACCAGGTTATTTTCTATCAATATATTCAGAACTCTTCACTGATACATGTTAAAAATTTGCTCTAGGCTGATAGATACTTTGGCAGGGCTGATGTTTTCTTTAGGGCTGCCTGTTTGGGTAACTAATGTGACAGTAATAGGGGTTTCTTATAGTTGAGGAAGTGATATGGTGAGAGTTTTATTTCTATATTCTGTTACTGTAACAAATTATTATATTTAGAATAAATACAGAGTTTTGTCACCTTGATGTATGTCCGTATAGACAGTGAACTCCACACTACAGAAGGAGAACATTAAGATTTCAAGACTGCATCTAAATCTTGTGTTTATACATAAAAGTACAACTTCTTTCAGTGTATACCATCTGATACAATTTTTTCATTATATAGTTGTCCCACCCTTTTCCCCACTTATTCTTGCTTTGTTTTTTTCAAGGTCTTCACTGAATTAAAATTGCTTCATTCAGGTTGATCAGTTTGTGATATTAAGCCACCTGTTCTTCACAGCCTTCAGCCTCTGGAAACAGGTTTTTTCATTGATACTTGTGCTGTTTCTAATGACAGACTAATTAGTGTGTCATAGAACTTCATAATGACAAGTACTAAGCCATCTTTAAGACACGGTTGTGAGCGAATGTGCTATCATGGTTCCTGTAAGGAATGAGGTAAACAGACAATTAAACAAACAAACAAACAAACCTACTGCTTTAAGATAGTTTAAGGTTAATCTCTTTGTCATAGGAGGGCTGTGTAGATTTCACTTCAAAAAGGTGAACCTGGGGAGTAACTCTTAAAAACTCTTAACATGTGAGAACTTTAGCAGTTATGTTTCATTGAGATAAATAAAACCAGGAACAAGAAATGCATTAGGTTTGACTCTGTAAATCTTTATTTGTCCCAAGGAGTGAGTACCATCTCACTCCGTGGCTGGCTTCAGTTACTATGTACTGGATGTCCAAAACAATTCCTTGCAGAACAAATTTTCTTGGCATACCTCTTCCTGCACCAGCTGGAATCCAAATATAAGCATCAAAATCATTACTAGAATGTGAGTGTACAGATTCAACAAATATGGTAAGATAATTTAGTGTTAGCTTACTTGTTTCGTGATTTTGCAAACCCAGAGTTTCAAATTCTCAATACTTTGTTGTACATGTTAAACATGACTTGCAATAGAATGTTTCAGTGACTCATGTGTTTTAAGCACCTCTTACTTTAGGTTTTTATGGTTCATCACTATTAGATTTGAGGGTTTTTTTGTTGTATCATAGTCGTGATCCACAATACAGGAATTTTTGCAAATGGTGGCATTACATAGTAAATTACCATTCTTGAAACTTGATTTTTGTTTTTCTAGTACTAATGAATAACTTGTTTCCTTGAAAAATGTTTTTGCTGCCATATTTATCTTGCCGTGTAGTAAACTACCACCTTACTTTATCAAGAGATGTGGCAGTGTAATTTTATCCTAGTATGACAAAGTTCAAAGTTTTTCCTGGCTTACTCTGTTGCTAGCATTCCTCTTCCAGGAAACACTAGTATAGAAAGTGGAAGTCAAGACATCAAGTGTGGATGATAGATGAGTAATGGGGGAGGTATGAAAAATTCTCTTGACACCTGGAATGGTTATTCATTAACTTTCCAGACACACAAGAAACGTGGAAAGAGTGTTCTGCCATAGAGGAATCTGTGCTGTCTTGCAGGAGACCTCTCTGCCAAATTGGAGAAATTGAAGGATATACTTACTCCGTATGAAGTTTTCTGCATAACCTTTGTGTTTTTAAGTTTTTAATTTTTCAAATCTTTAGATGTTAATATGGAAATTGCAGGGTCATTGCATTTTAGTGTACAAACAAGGCACAGAACTCCGGAGTACCATGGCATTTGATCTTTGAAAACTATGTATGAATGCATGCTCGAAAACCCCAGATTGCAAAAACCATTTGTAGTGGGCTAGAGAGGTATTTGACAGATTATGTGCAAGTAGATACATGTGTGTTTCATTATTTGATTGCCTTAGGAGACTGGTGTTTAAGTTGGCAGATCTACTTACTAAAAGCAAAGCTCTTTGGCTGGCAGGGTTACAGAATGCCTGAAGGAGAGAGTCCAAATGCTGAGAGCAAAAGAGAAGGAACGTGTAATGTGCAGAAAGCATGGGGAAGCTATAAAGCCAGCAGGAAAACATAGACTTGAATATGGTTCCAATTTGTTCTGTTGGGCTCAAGTTGATAGCCATGCAGAAGTAAAAACATTAAATTCTCTTATTTCAGTATCAAGTTAATGTTCTGGAAAATACTGTGTTTTCTATCATGCTAAGTATTATTTGGTTACCTCTTTGCAGCTTGTCAGAAATCTTTAATCCATGCTTATTTTCTGACTCAAATTTTAATAAACATCACAGCTTGTTTTGCGTATTTACAGAGCACTGTCAGACTGTGACATAAGTGGCCACTGTAATAGGCTCTGAAACTTTGTTCTTGTCTTTATTAGCATGACTCAAAACTACACTGTTGCCTCCCAGTATATGTTAAATTTCTGTATGTAATTTTGTGATATGTAATTTGTAGCTATTCTGGGGAAAAAAAAATAAACCCCCAACCTAGTCCTTATACATACAAGTTTAGAACAAAACTATCCTGCAATGTTTTGTAATCAGCAGACAAACAAGTTGAGTATGTGTATCTAGAGAAGTCTACACCTGTGGCCTTGCTCTTTCTTGATGTCTTCCTTCTCAACCTCAGGCAACACAGATTAGCATTTTCACTTGCACTGTTTGCTCCTACCTGAATGCCATTATAGAATAACCAGCCACCTCGCTCTGTCTCCTAAGACCTGTCAGTTTGAGAGCAAGGTTTGAAATGTGGGAAGCTGACAAGTGAAAAGCAGACTGATGTACTGAAACAAGAAAAAGAGAAGCAGAAGGGCTGGCTCCCCTGAGAGATCGAGAAATATGCTATTTGAAAAAACCCAAACCACCAAAAATCAAAAATAAAAGGGAATTTCCCTTTGAATAAGGCCACAGTTTAGATGATTGCTCATACTGATATGCCTAAATTATTTTAGAGACTACTAGTGGCACATTTACCATGAAAGACTAGAATCCTTTGAGAGGTAGCAGGTCCTGCAATAAATAGGCACCTGGTGGTAGCATAACAGAGCTTAGTTGAGTTAGATCAGCTGTCTGCTGCATCTGCCATTTTTGAGGAGCTTTATCTTGTAAAATCCTCAGTGAAGTTCTCTGAAGTTGCCGCATCTGAGCTATTTAGGAGACAAGTTTTTCCAGCTTCATGCAGGCAGTTCATGTGAACTGTGCTTAAAAGCAAAGAGTCATACACATTTTAGAAAAATCAGGTCAGTTTAAAATTAATGTATTCCTCCTTTTCCTGTTCTCAGCAGGGAACTGGGTCTTTTGGAATGATTTTCCATCTGGGAGTCATATGAGATACCCTTTTTCCTTCTGGCATGGCTGACATTTAGATAGATAGATAGATACAGATAGATAGATAGATAGATAGATAGATAGATAGATAGATAGATAGATTAGTAAATTAATAAATTTGAAAAGACAAATGAAAAGAGAAAAATATGTCCCCTTCTGCTAGGGCCAAATAAAGGTAACTGGTTCTTTCTTCTGGCAAGATGACCAAGAGATTCTTCTGGAGCACAATAATGAAAAGACCGTAAATGTAAGACTTCCTTTCTTTCCTCTCTCTCTCTCTCTCTCTCTCTTCCCCCCAACCCGCACACCACCCCACACTCAGTAGGATAGCAGGAAAACAACCAGGATATACCTGGCATTTTGACAGAATAGTTAATTCTCAGTCGTTGCTGGCCAATATGGAAGAAGGCTTACTCCAGTCAGCCAGCAGCCTTTCAGCCTCTCAATCCCCCACCCATTTCTTAGTGAGTCATAGCTAGAAGGCTTTTTCACATGTTTGATCACATCTTGTGCAAGTCAGGAATATATTTTTACTCCTTTATTGTATCCTATAAGCAAAGTTCCAAGTCAACGGAGTGATTGTTGCTTTAAGTGATTGTTGTACCTATGTGGAAATGGAGATAAATAGATAGATAGATAGATAGATAGATAGATAGATAGATAGATAGATAGATAGATAGATAGATACATAGATAGTGCCAGTATATTTTCAGCTATGGGCGGGTTAGAAGACCAGCTAACTTTCTTGGCAGGAGTAGGATGGTGGAAAAACTGATTTGGATGTTTTATGTGTGTGACCTCTAGGATATCTGCACACTAGCAGTACTTAAATATTCAAGACGTTTGTTTTTCTTGTCATTCTCATGTATACACTTAGTAGTCCTCTAAGTTCAGAGGCAGCGTTGATCCTGTTACCCATGAATTTTCTAGAAGAAGGTTGGAGAATGTCTACAGCATATTCTGCTTTGCTGGAGTAGGTCAGTATAGGGCAGCTGTTGAGTAGCAGAAGTAAGGAATGGAAGCAGTCAATCAGAATGCTTCCTGCTTATCTCTTGGCTCTTTGTAGAGCACCTAGGAAGAGCTTCTGCCTCCCTCATTTATTCCATGAAAGAGCTGTTTTTATTTGATTCACCTGAGCTATAGATCATAAGGAACATGTTGTCAGTTCTTGACCAGATATTTTTTCTAGTTTTGCTCTTCTGTAGCTTACACCTTTCAAGATCACTTACAAAATATTTCTTTCAGTTATTTCATCCTATTCTGCTCAGTCTCACTCCTTTACAACACACCACTGGTTTTCGAGAGAGAGACATTTTTCTTTGTTTTAGACCACAAGACTAAAACAAAGAAAAACCCTAACACTGTAAGGTTGCAAAAGGATTTCTTGGATCTGAAGTGTTTGGGTTTTCTTAGAGAGGCTTTGTCTCTTGCTTTTGGTCTCTTTGCAAACGAATGCTCCCACTGCAGACTGAAATCCTTCTGTCTATACCTTCTTACCCTGACTTGAGTTAATCTTTCGCTTGCAGATGGTGATGTAAAAACATAGCCAGTTTTTCATGAGCACCATCTTTTTTGTCATTTTCCATTTTCTTATACACTTCCTATAAACAAGTTTTACACTATATGAATTTCATAACACAGTGTGCTGATCAGTAAACAAACAAAGGTCTTTTGCTAGTTCGAGTTAGTTAACCAGTTAGGACCCTAACAGGTTTGAAAAGGTTCATGAAATTAATTCATCTCCTTAAGTGCTAAGGTCTGAATTAAAGCTACTTCAGCAGTGGAGTGTGAATAAACAATGATTTATGGAAGAGAGATCTTAAGGTTCATTAAGTACATGGATTACATGCATTAAGTACATGTACTTGATATTGCATGACATCCTTTTTGTTTAGGATCTTGGTAGTGTGAAATATATTGGAATAAGAAAATAACACTGATATTGCTATGCAGAGAAATCTTCACTGGAGTATGATATGGGTCAAAAAATCTTGTTACATATAGATTTAGAGTTTTCTTCTTCATCTGAAGGTAAAGAAGATGGTGGAATTACCTCTTTGTAGATTCATTCCAGGATTTTCCTAATAATATTGCTTCTGTATCTATGTCAGATCACCCCATGGTTTAATAGCTGTAAGGATTAACCCAGTTTTACTTTCTTATAAGAGTGCCTTTCAGCATTGCTGTATTCTGTTGCTACAGCTACAGCTCTAAGCTTTTGTTTTTTTTTGTTTTTTTTTTTAAGAGGAGGAAACATGTTTGATTTGATTTGAAACACATTAATTTTTTGAATAAAAGTCATGGTGCTGGAGAGCTGTTGCCATTGTTTGCATTTTTTTCTGGGTGACTGCTATACACTCATTATTTTTAACTTTCTGTGTACTTACAAATGTTTCCCATAATTCCCAAAAGATGAAGGAGCAGTGTCGACTTTTATCGGTCAGCAGCTTCTGCCAGTTCTTTTATGTAAATCTTCCAGATCTAAACAACTTGACTTTTCAAGCATAGTAATACACATTATCTTTTCTTGCAGCTGTGAAGGGCCTATTCTTTTCTTCTAGATTTCTTGTCTGTGGATAGTTTGACAGTGATTTCTTGTCATTCTTCTCCCATTAATTTCTCTACAGTAAAAAGGTAACAAAACAAAGCATTCTTTCAGAGCGAAACAACACACTGCCCTGAATTTTCATGTATTATGATTATTGAATAAAAAGAGAATGCTTTAAATTCTGCTCTTCTCAAGCACAGATACTATCACAAACCAGTGTTTTCCTTGCATAAGAAACTATATGTTACTGGAAAAAAGGAAAAAGCAATAAGAAACAAGGATCCTTTGGAGATGGGACAGGTCATTCTCAAAAGTGTTCCAGCGACCATGGTATCTCACAGTGGAGGTCCATCCACAGTCCTGCCTTGGTTCCAAAGAGCAGATGCTGCTGGAGCACCATTTCTAACTGTCACCATTTATATGTGGAAAGGGAATTGAGGTTAGTAATCTTTGTAGGATAGCACCAGACTACTCAGAAGAAAAGACATGTTACTACTTTTTAAATTAAAATGGTTCCAGCACATGAAGTTACTCTATCTATGAAGTTTTATCTGATAGAGGTCATTGAAATCATCTCACAATGACTGTCCACTGGTTGGCCAGAACCAACATTTTCAAGTGCCTCTTGGGATGGACTTCAGCATTCCTTCCCTTAAAAGATAGGCAAGTGCCTCTTTCTGATGTATCAAAAGGAAAAACCAAATAGGTGTTTCCTCTCCCACTTGCTAGGAAAAACTCAAGAACAAATTGTGGATCAAAAGACTTTTACATGGGAAGCCATTCTGAGATGAGATGGTGGAAAATTCAGGTTTGAAGAGGAAAACAAAAAGGCGGATGTAAGCCTATGCATGACCATGTGTCCTTGTAGAGTCTAGATAATATTCCAGGTACTAAACTACTCAGTACTTCAGCTGAGTTTTATCCCTTGAGAGCTCTGGTCTTTGTGCAATGATATGGGCAGTGTAATTTCATGAGGAAAATTCTATGTCATATGAAAATAGATGAAAGCATGAACTGAAATTGTACATGCAGCCTTAGTTGTTTGTGATCATAAGTTTTGAGTGCTTGACCTTGGTGGTGGTCTTGATGCTCTTAAAATACTGCTTTGTTAATATGTCTGTGTAGTATAGCAGGCATCAGAGGGAGCTTTGCTGCTCATTTATTACACAGTGATTGTAGCAAAATACCATGTAAGTATATTAGCATACGTCAGTCACTTCACAATAAATTATATTTTTAGTGAATTTTCACTCTTGCTTTATTTAAAAAAAAAGTATAGAGTGCAGAAGTTAATAGAAATCATGGCATAAATATCCTTGGGAACGATGAGGTAGTTTGTGGAAAGGCAGCTGGCAACAGTTCTAAGGGAATGCTTAGTTAATCATAATACCAGTGAGGGAGGTTTTGTTTAGAGAACTATCAAAATTTTGTCTAATAAGGACTTCTGTGTACCACTACTAAAATGTAGATGTTTAATGGCAATAATATAAGTAAGTCACAAGATGCAGCTGCCAGTGGAATGTGCTGTTTCTCCTCACGCCAGTAGTATCCACACTACCCTTGAACATTCAGTGTTACATATTTCCCTTCTTGATAGCATGTATGGTTTCATGTCAAACCACTGCCAGGAGCTGAAATTATCATTTGGTGTCTCTAAGGAGAACTGAGCAGGCCAAGTTACTCAAATTTTTGCAAATCTCAGCTCTTTTCAAGTCCTGGAACAGCAATCCTGAAGGAAGAGGAGGGAATATAACAAGCCTTACTTCATGAAAAAGGCAGTTTTGCACTTTATTGGTTCAGCTACTTGGTTGACCCTGTCCTGTTCCTTCCTTTCTGTCATCTCTCTCATCATCTCCTTGCATGTGGTGATGCAGTAACTCAGTACCTACATCACAGCTTACCTCTCATCTGCTGATATCTCTCTGACTGAAAACTGCTGGCAGGGAACCTGCAGATGTCAACAAGACATGAAAAACAGGTGTTGGCTTATTAATTTTTTTTTTTTCTCTGTCACTGGAATCATGTACTGAAATCCATCCTGGCTTGTTCTATTTAGAGACATTAACCTGTCCTTCCATTTAAAGTGATGCTCATAGGGAATGTGAGAGCACTGCTACTGCTGTGCTTCTGCATGTCACACAGGGCTTGGGTTGATCCCTGAGAATGAAGGGTAAGAAAGAATTACTTGCCAGTCTGTCACGCCTGAGAAAAGCATGGGAAGCCTCAAGCTGTGCCAATGCTCCAGACCACATGAGGGAGGTGAGATGTGCCTCTCCTGGAAGCCAGCAGTGTCAAAGTCCCAGTGCTAGCCTGCTTGGTTTTCAGCTCAAGCTATCCTGACCCACACTCTATTCTCCTCAGCTTTTTGAGTGCCCCCTCTACTTAGAAGCAGAAAGACATCTTTTAGTACATTCTTGCTTATTTCTTATCTTTTTCTTTCTGTTTATCTCACAGATCCTTGAAAGAAGAGTTGAATAAGCAGGTGGTTTTCCCATCTCTTCTTTGCTTTTTGGGGAAGGGAGTTTCTTTTGCAAAACTATGTATGTATTATGTGTGGCATTATGCAGTGAACTTCATGCCAGAATATTTTAATTAGTTAATGTTTTTTTTTTCTTCAGAATAGTACTGCTCATGTTTTCTAGTCATGCAAATAATAGTTGTAAATAGTTGCAGCCATTAAATTCAATTCTTTTTGGAAAAAGAGTATTACAAAAGCTCACCCGTAGAGGGAAGCAGAATACTGTCTTAACTACAGGCTGCTTTTTAAAAGTTATCCATGCTTCAGATGAAGCCAACAAAGAACATCTGTTGTCTTAATTATAGCTTCTATTTCTAAGAAGTATGCTCTGTAGCAGATGAGAAAAATGTCTGACAGCTCATAATTCATAAAGTTATTGAGGTTTAATCTGATAGAATATTATGTACAGAGTTCCTTCCCAGTACAGACATTATCGCTTCCCTTTCAACTGATGATAGAAACAGGGCTTTATGAAATATTAAATTAATACATGTGAAACATGATTATCAGCCACTATTGAAAGTATTAAACTGTTATAAAGGAATATAGTTCTCTATACGATGTTGCTTTGTGGGTTTGTTTTTTTTTTCTGCTTATCTCTGCAACTAAACTTTCCTCAAGCCAGACACAATCTCTTTGTTCTTTCTCTCCCTCATTTTATTTTGCTTTGTCTTAGAGGAACTCTTAGTTGATTAATGCAGCAGCTCTAGGACAAGTATTCATTTTTGTGACAGAGGAGGGTAAAAAGATCCTGTATTTCTTTCGGAGAATTGGTATCTTATTAAGTAAGACTTTCAATATCAAATCAGAGCTTTTTTCTGCCTAGTCCTGCCATTTATTTTATGAATTATTTTCTTGTACTAATCTGTATTTGCCAGGGCTTGTTTCACCCCTTTTCACATAGTTGCCCTTTGTTCTTTTTAGCCATGAGAGTGCAGCTGGCACAACTTCATAAACTGGGATGAAGAGAGGAATTAGTTTTCTTGGCCCCCAAAATTCCCTGCATAGTCACCATGCATATGATATGCTATCAACCAGAGCATTGCTTGCATATGTGCTGATAACCCTGGGAAGCATCTAGGCAAAGTATTTTGTTGATCTCAGTTACAGCACTGATTTATGCAGGTAACTATATGCTTTTTGACATACTATGTGTAATTAGGATAAAATGAAGTAACATTCAGTTTTTATTCTGACCCTCTTAGATTTAGTAGATTGGACTATAAATGGCCCAATCTTAATATACATGTGTTTGTGCTTCTGAAAAAATGACTGCCTTATTCTGTTAAGTGCCACAATATTATGACAAGTTTTGTACATTTTTCTATAAAAGTCGGTTTGAGATCCCTTTTTCAAGTGTATAGGCTATGTTGTTAGTACCTACCTTTCACAGAGGAATCTGGAGATGTTGGCTTTGTTTTGGGCAGTAAACTGGGACTGATGAGTCAGTAGATCATGCTCATCAGAACTGCTGTTGTCATCTTTTTGGAGTAAGTCCCTTGGATAAGCTGTTGTCACTTGGTGTTACTGGTGTAGGATCACAGCAGAACTATGAATGCTTTACAAAGATATTTGAAGTCTGAAAGAGTATTGCCAGAATACTGTTTTGCTGTGAGGGTTAAATGCTGCCACTGAGATGTCCTTGAAAGGCTTTATTCAGTTCTGCTTTATTCAGGTGTTCCTCCATTGAAGACAGAGTAAGAAAAGGAATGACAGCAGATGTAACAAACTATTTTCTTAGTACAGATCTGTGTTTCCTGGCTAAAATCTTCAGTGTTCTGTTAACAGGAAACATGTAAATCAAGTTACCACTTTGTCCTCCAGTTCATACCCAACACTTGTTGGCCAGTGGAAGAAGCAGGCTGTCCTGGGTACATAATATTCAAGGATTATAAAATGGTAGTATTTTCATTCGGCTTTTCAGTTGTACCCCAGTAATTTAAAGTCACCAGCAGGCATCATTTCCATATTTCTTTTCATAGCTCTGGGGTCATTCATATCACAATAAATCCTGAGTCTCAGACATTTTTTTGGCTCCATACAAATGGACTTCTTCTGAACCCAAAGGCTCATAGTGTTGGTGGGCTTGACCATTTCTTTTTCTAGTGCTGCAATACTCTTCATCTGTCTTCAGTTCCCCTGAATCTAGTCTTCTCTATCACCAAGGGATCTGTGATATTCTGAGTCTACAGCCTGCCTGACTGATGACGTCTCACGAAAGTAAGAGACAAGTGATAATTGGCAGACTTATCAAGCCACTTGTAATGATGTGTGATATTCATGGAAGCTTAAATCTCTTTCATATTTTTCCATGAATACTGTTGTGGTTTAAAATCTTTCTAATGGAACCAGTACTCAGGAAAGTGATTGAGCCCTGAACAGCTCTTCCTTCTGACACTTTAAATGGTGCTTTCAGCCTCTAGTAGCAGTTAACTATAGCCAAACTAAATCATCTCAGTAGGGGGTAAGAGGAGGTATTCTCTACCAACAGTTGCAGCTGAATTTACTATCTGTTGCACTCCTTGATTTATTTGGTACACACAGTAACATTGACTTTCTCTTCACTCTCGCCTTTTTGTCTTTCATCCTTGCCCAGTGAAAACCTTTTGCTAATGGCAGTTAGGCAGTTCTGAACATTGTTCTTTTGGTAATACCATTAGGTTATCTGAAAATGCAAATGTCAAGGCAAGGTTAAGCTCTTTAAATCTCGGAGTGCGTTGCTTTTTGGTATTTAATTGTAATACCAGACTTATCTTTTGTGTTGGTCTGAGACTGAGCCCCAAGCAGAGATCTCTATGGGAAATTCAGAGTTTAGGGTTTTTTTAAGTCTTTCATACTGTTGTACTGAAACTTTTTGCAGGAACTCACTACTTTTTTAGACTGTTAAGAAACGTTCAGTGGATCACAGAATTCCCTCTCACTAAGAGTTAAGAGGTTTTTGTTGGTAAGACTCCTTTCACTCTGATGTATTGTGAGGCTTGTGTGGCCTTTTCTTCTCCAGCTGATTACAGCAGGTGCTCAGAGGGCTGAGGTGATGGCTGAGGTTCAGCATCTGTAACAGCTGCCACCACAGGGCCATGAGAAGCTTCAGGCTGTGCCATCATCTGTGTGGTGATGTACCTCCTAGTGTTTTCCACCTTTCCAGGGTCTGAACTTGTGTTTCCGTAGGCATGGCTTTTGGTGTGTTCCGAGCACAATCTCCTCAAGCTCTGCTCTCTCTGATATGGGAGTCACTAGCAGCCAGCACCCTGGAGGAGTATGTGGCACAGCTCAGTACATACCACTGCCTGAAAGGCCCTGGAGAGCTGCCAAACTGCCCTAATTTTCAAAGCATCTTCACTGGAATTCAACATTGTGTCCTGATAAGCTGTTGAATTCAGACTTTATGGATCCTTATTGAAATTCAGATTCTGTTTCAAGGAAGATGGGTGATAATAGTGGAACGTTGTTTGAATTCCATTTCCCATACCTAGTAGAGTACATAACTGCTGAAATAATAGTATTTCAATCAAGAAAGTAGGCTCCTGTGTTTCCCAGAATTTTCAATGGCAAGCATGGGTGTTGAACTATGTCGGAAACCCCCCACTGTCCACAGCTGGTAATGCATTATAGTGATGGTGCCGCTGGCGTAAGTATTTTAGGTGCTTGAGCAGCCACAATTTCTTTACAGTTTGTTGGCTAATCTTGTTGAAGCATTATTACAACTTGCTTGACCATGATCCTTAACCTTTGCATTTCTTCTTCTGCATTAATTAATATGCTCATGTTAAATATCGCTGATTGAAGTACTGGTAAAACCTTTCATGTCTGGAGTTTTTGTATGACTTTCAAACAAGGATGTGTGTAAAGCTATAGAAAACCATTATGCTATTGGATACAGGTGCATGCATAAAGAGCATATCTGCATGCACCATAAGTATTATGATCATCTTGAGACCTGAGCTCTCAAGTAGTAGACTTTTATATAGAGCTGTATTGTCATCAAAAGCACAAAATATGTGCACAAACTTTAATGCCCTTTCTGGAAAAATTAGAACATTCATGAAGTAGTTTAACTCAAAGTTAAATTCAAGTAGAGTTAGTATACAGTTCATGTAAATATTTAGAAATTAAACTCCCTTTCATGGCATGTATTGTACATTTTAAGGGGTTTTATATATGTTTTTCAGTTTCATTCTTCTTCTAGGAGTAATGAAAGATATGTCTCAGAAGCATCTGAAGCCAAATTGCAGCTTTAAATTTTCACTTGTCATTGCCAGGTGCTAACTCTGTATCTTTTTACTGAGAACCCTTCCAAAAGGTGCAGCTGTGTGCTGGTTTCATCTTGCACTTCATAGCTGTGCTGGCAACCCTTGAATGTAAGGTATGCTCTCGTCTCCCACACATTGCCACTGCCTTAGAGCTGTTCAGTCCTGTCTGTAACAGGGAGAAGGAAGGGTTTGCAGATTGCAGAGGACCCTTGATTTGTGGTTCGTCTCATTGGTTCTCACTGTGGCAAGGTAAAAATAGAGCTAGTGGAAAACCCAGCTTTTATCAAGTGTCATCAGAAGCTTCCTTACTATCTGGAGACCCACTGCTAGACCTAGAAAGAAGGCAGTTTTGAGAACCATTATATTT
>VXAX01002326.1:3565-43147 GCA_013399835.1 Leptocoma aspasia | reverse complement strand
AACCAACAAAACAGAGGCATTTGGGGGAAAAATACTGCTTTTAATGAAAAACTGATATAGGATTTTACCAAAGGGATCTACAAAGTTGCTCAAATCCTTTAGAGTGGATTTGGTTCTTCAAATATCTTTGCTACCCTACAGTGTTCTTCAAAGAAAAAGACTACTTTGAAATCAGGTACTAAATGCAGGTTGCATGTGAGGTTTTTTTCAGTTGTCTTTTACTAAACCTGACCTATCTAAAAAGTTTTCCTTTTCCACTGCAAATCTTAACATGCATGCTGGGTTTTCTCCTGGTACACCTAATCTAGAATCAGGACTTTTTAAATCATAACTTGTATTCTGGCTCTTGGAGTAAAAAAAAAAATTTTTTTCCAGAAATTAGGTGTACTATTCTTCAGTTTAGCTGCTGAGATTTCCTCTCAGCATTTTGAAACTAAAGTGCACTGTTCCCAAATTGAGCTGTCTTCTCTAGAAATGTAATAAAGTTGCTTCAGTTCTTTGAGTACTGTTAAGTTTTTTGGAGTTTTTTTTCTGACTACAAGACTTCTGTCTTGTGAAGAAGCCTTTCACCTTTAAATGAACATAATTTTCTATTTTGTGCAAAAGTTGGGAAATTTGAAGCAAAAGTCAGTATGATGTTATGCGTTAATTATATTGAAGGTGACACAGTGAAATGGAAATCCTAGAACAGATGGAAGGTTAAATGATTTTAATTTGTTCATGCTATCTTCAACATGCTGATGAAGTGAATGTTTTTCTTCTCTGTTGCTGAGCATTGTAACTGTGCGACTTAGATGTTTTCTTCTGTAACTTCTGTGTTGCTGATAACTGCAGGTTTTGGACCTGCCATTGTGTGTGTCTGTTGTTTGTGTCTTTTTGCTGTACAGCTTAAAAGAGAGATGAATATCCTGAGTTTTCAGTCAAATACACAAGTATTTTACAGACTATTTATTTGTGGAATGGATTGTCATTCACTTGAAGTCTCATGTCATATCTAAAAGTTCAGCAATGTCTTTGGCTGTATAAGTTTCCAGTTTTGGAAAGGAATGGTATAAAAAGAGGAAGAGACATCAGAAATCCTCTGAACTCCTAAAATGCATATTTTAGGCTAGCAGGGAAGTTTTGGAAACTTTTCATTTTAAGCAATGTGGCATTTTGTTTGCATACACATGTTTTGTAGATATATTATAGATTTTATGTAAATATAAAGGGAAATGCATAGCTTCCAAAAGGCTTTCACTTTAAGTAAGAATGTTATTGGTTGATGAATACTCTACAACAAAGATGTTTGTAACAGATTATGATACAAACCTGGTTTTAAGCTAAAGTTCTGCTTAAAGCTAAGATGAAAAGCATGGAGCATCAAAAAGGCTGCAGGAACTGGCCCTCTCTGCTTAGGTAATACAGGTAAAGTCTACAGAGACAAACTGCTTTCTGTATTGTCTTGTCTTCACCTTGCAAGGGGCTTCTTCCTCTTGTGTTCAAGAATTGCTCTCTGTTTGTCCATGGTGAGTTTAACTGAGCAGAGATTACCATTGCATAGGCAACTGGCAATTTTTACTTCAGTGACAATCATAGTCCATCAAACTATGCCAGATGGTTCTGGCAGTAGTTTAATAGCTTTATGTAGACATTCTTCTTTCCAAGTGTTAAACAGGACCGCTCTAAAACTCTTGAATTATTCTTTTGGCAAAAATTGTGTATTTAAAGATAGAACTTTCTTCACAGAGACAGAACATACCTTTATAGAGTATGTTCTCTCCATGAAGAAACCAGATTGCATGAAAACTGACTTTGTATAAAACCTATGTGCAGTTTTGTTTGAATCTGCGAAATGTCTCTATCCAATTATCCTGCTATTTATTCCTAACCAGTCCATGTAGAAAAGAAAATTCTTGCTTCAAGTAAACTATACTGTTCACAGAATGAGGCTTGAAAATTGAAATGCACAGAAGTTACTGAGCTTGTGTATGAGTGTGAAATACTTGTTTCTGCTTACCCAGGGGATCAGGCATTCCCAGACAGTTATGTGTTTAGCTCCTTCACTTTGTGCACAGTGTATGTAAATATCTCTGACCAAAAGATCTTTTCTTTCCTTACTTGCATTGTATTTCTGCACATCCATAGACTGCAAACTTCTATTGTGTTTTCTTTTCCTAGACAATATGGAGAGTGAATCTAGGATGGAGGTCCCTGAAAGAAAATGCTATAAAAAAATGCAATTGTCATAATTTGTCATATTCCATTTTTTTGATTAAGTATGGAGTTTTCTCATATAGCCCTGACAACTGGGATGTTTGTTCTGTGATTAAAAATTAAATGGTTGAATTACGTGTCATGATTTTATAAAAGTAATTGCAATCATCTGCAGCTTAGCTTATTTTTCTTCTTTTTTTTTTTTTTTACAGCTTTTTCACTTCCAGACCTTACTGAGCAGTTCACACCTCCTGAAGTTGCTCCACCTATTCTTGTCAAGATAGTGGAGACAATTGAAAAGAAAGGTAGGCTGAAGAATGATCTACCAAAGTGTTTTGTTGCTTATGTGAACCAAGACTGCAGAACTGGATCCAGAGCTGGCATGTCCTCTTTCTAGAGCTGATAATGCATCATTTTACTTAACATCCAAAATAATCTCCTTTAAGGTTTGTTGCACTAGTTTCTGCTCATTAGAGGTTATTTGGACTGTAGGACCAAAACCAAAGCTTACCTCAAATGACATTTAATAATTAATATAAGTATTATTGGAAGGTAAGGGAGAAGGGTTTGGTATTGTTTTGTTTTTTCTAATGAATAAGCACCTTTAGTTGGCTACGTAAATGCCAGCATAACATTGAGTTGGATACACAGCCACACAGGAGAAAAAGGTAATGTTTTACCCCAAAGCAGGGGAAAAAAAAAATACGAAAAGGTTTCAAGAACTGATTTTATTCTTGAGGAGCCAATTCTTTATTGCTGCTCTATAGTGAGCCAGACAGTGTTGTTTTTATGTTTTTTTTCCCCTCACCTGCTTTTCCTGTGCTGATGTCTCTCCATCCGTTTGAGGCTTTCCTATTTCTTTACAATGTCATACTTCTTTTGCCCTATTTCTATTTTCCTGGCACTTCCTCTGATGTTGCTTTTATAGTCCTGATAAGTTAAGGAGCAGCTCAGTGAGTTCTGCTCATTTAGGAGCCTTAAGCTAGGGAAGCAAAAGTGATGAGAATTCTGATGAGAATCAGGCTGCTGTCCTTGAGGACGTAGGTTCTGACATACTCCTCTGGCACTTTAAAAGAGTGTAAGTCTTTCCTGAAAGAGTAGGAGCTTGCTGGTATAATGTGAAGGGCCTGTACTTAGCACCAGTGTGCATAAAGAACTGCTGCTTTCAGGAGACACCACTGATAGTGTTAAATCATCAGTGCTCTGCACCCCTGCATATGGTCTCTTTCCATGTGTCTTCTCTATTTTCACTGATGTAGGAAAGTTATAAATGATATCTTTCATGTAAAAACACTTTATTGATGTCTTTTCTAATAATTCAGGTGAATTATTAGACACATTATATGTTATATACAGATATTTTCTCTGACACCAGTGTGAATCTGTTTCCTAGTCCTGGCCTTTTACAGTTGGCCAGTGGACAGTTGTACAGAATACGTGGGACTACTAGCATCTCTGATCTTCCTTGGCCATCTCTTTCTGCAGACACAGCAGCTTGAGCGCACATAGAGGTGTCTTACAGCCTTAAAAAACAATCACATTCTGTAGTGTGGTAGGTGAAAGAATGTTGCTAGTTTATACTGTAAGTACTTTAATGTTGTCCTGAATGCGTCCTATCAATTTTGTTTTGAAGGTCTGGAGTACTCAACTTTGTATGGAGCACAAGGCTCAAGCAGCACAGTGGAATTAAGACAAATTTTTGAGTGTGGTAAGTACAGTTCTCTTCCTTAAAGCACTGGAGAGATTTTGTGGTCAGACCCTCTTACTCATATGTGCTGGTTCTCAATATTATATTATTAAAAAGACATATATAAGTAAAAAAGTTTTCTAACTTTTACACTTGGTATGAAAGGTATTTTTCACTTTTACAAGTTGTCTTTTTTCATGGCTCCACTGCACTTTTTTTTCTAGGGGTATTTATTTTAATCTCTTGTCTGACTTATTCAAAGACTGACAGTCTAGCTGTACTGAGAATAACAAGATGTTTTGTTCAGAGTCAAGGTAAAGATACATTAGTCCTGAAAGGCTGCAGGTTATTATTTTGTAAACAAATGGCCAGTTATTTACATACAGTTCTGTGGTGCATTTTTTTGGTCCAGTAGGTAGGGTGTCAATAGCAGCCCATTATCTACTTGCTACAGAGTGATACTAAGGTGAAAGAGACAATTGAATTAATATTGCAGGCTGAATTCTCAGACACTAAAATCCTTACACCACATACCCATTCAAGTTTCCTGAAATACATTTCCTCTTCTTTTTTGGTATACATAATTTCTTCTTCAGGCCAGAATATACTGGCATGGCAGCACTGTTTCAGCATGAGAATAGGAGGAGAATTTGACCACGACTTGGCAAGCTGGGGTGCAATGTGTGATGTGAGCTTTCTTTGCCTAAAAGAGTGCAAAAATACAGGGGGTAGAAAATGAAAATGGTTACATGCCTTGTCGCCAAAGGGACAAAGAAAGCAAGCTCACTCAGTGATTTAATCTCCTCATTTTTAATAATTGCAAACATTAACAAAGCGAATAATTGATGATACTCAGAGTTGTCTGTTTTTTCCAAACAAAAGAGTATCCTATCCTATGGTGATTGTGGTAGGTGTGAAGAAGTGTATGTGTACAAGCAGGGAGAGGAGAAAGGCATGTAGTGCTGGCAGCCTCATGGTAACAGTCATATTTTTAGTGTTGTATTTATGTTTTTCAGTCCACATAAACCAGATTCTCAGTGGCACCAATATGATTGCACCTCTTAATTTATCTGAATCCTTTCTTAAGTCTCTAAACAGAGCTATAATTTTATGAAAGGTTTACCTGTTGCTTAAGATTAAAAACTCATGGTTTACATGTATTCTTATTTAAAATGTAGTTAGGTTTGAGTAACAGAAACAGAATTTTTCCCTTTAGTAACAGTGTTTCTTTCTGACTTCTCTTTAAGATAGGATTAGGATCTTCCAGGACAGAGCTCCTGCAGTGAGTATCCAGGTGCAGGGATAGAGAGAGATCTCATTTCCTCTGCCTGCTCTCTTTGAATTAGCAGAATGCTAATTCAGAGGGCAAAGTCAGCTTTGGTCTCAAAGTTGTGAACTTGCATTAGTGTGCTGTTCTGCTAGTGGTTAAAATGCTCTCCATTTTTTAATTGGATAACTGTCTGTTAGCATCAACACAATAGTATCTAGCTCCAAAATCAAAGCTGATTTATATCTCCTCAGCTCAGCAGATGGATGGGTTCAGGTCTGTTTATGATATTACACCCAAAGTGTTGCAGAGTAAGTATTCTTAGTCATGTATTCATTTATAGTAATTTGGGACATACTTCAGAGAACTGGTCAACACTGAAGATGCATGATTTAACTTGGCTTATGAAATTAAAAACAGTCACTAAGCAGCAAAACTAATAAAAGATATTTCTTTAAGAATTTGTGAATTCTCTGACACATAATTGCTCTGGCAGAAATCATTCCTACACTGCAAGTTTTATATCATCTGAGACATTCATTATGCCTTTTCTCTCATGCAAATTCTTTGGTGTCTGAGAAGATTTGAGCTCATACTGCAAGCTTTCTGTTGGGGAAAACAAAGGAGGTGGAGGAGCTCTAAGTTTCTCATTAGTCCCTCTTGGCTGCCTTATTTCACAGTATTGGTAGACACCATTTATTTCAGTTCTCTACCTCCCTGTTGCCTTTGTTTAAACTGGACAAACAGATTCAATAGTTACTTTACCAAGAATCTTGCTAGATAAAAGGCTGATCAGCATTAATGCTTCTAAATTCTTGTACAAAATATGGATCTTTTTGTATACACTTAGGACTTCACTGTGCCAGACTTTCATGTTATAGGACGAACCCTAACCTTGCTTTCACTAAATAAGGATTTCTGTATTTTCCCATTTTTATTTTTGCTGCTGATATTCTTTGCTCCAACACTAACAGGTAGTGTTTTATGTGACACTCCCAAACCTTATCCTAAGTCATAACTATCCTGGAACGGTATCAGGTTTTACAAGATAAATCTCAACAGCTGCATAAAACACCAAGCACACAGTTCTGCATGTGTATATTTGTTTCGACTTACTTACATAAATATTTGCAGACTTGGATCCCCAAGATGTTAATCAAACTTTAAGTCATAATAGAAGTAGCTCCCTGTAGAGAAGCTGCATTTGACCAAACCTTTGATTAGTACTTCTTACACAAAATATTTACACATAAAACAGAGACCTGTTAAAAACATTCTGATCTTCCATAACATTGCCAAGATGCAGCAAGTCACCACCACTAGTCTGAGTTCAGCCCTGAATTGTATGTGACAGAAGGCCACACATAGTTATGGAAACCATTTGGCTCACCGGCTCAAAGATGTTTTTGGTGTCTTACATTCTTATGAATTGTTCCCCATGAACCAGATACAAGTTAGCAATTTTGGCTTGTTATGAGCTAGTATATTTTTTCCACTTTCTGAAGTCTAAAAAGTCTGTTGCTCTTTCCCTTTAGATGCCTCTTCATTAGATTTAGAGACATTTGATGTTCACACTTTATCAGATGCTCTCAAGAGGTATATCCTGGACCTGCCGAATCCCATCATTCCAGCAGCTGTTTACAGTGACATGATTTCTGTAGCTCAAGGTATGATTATGACATTATTTCAAATGTCAAACAAAAAGGCTTTTATTAGAATTCTGAATATCTGGTGGTCCAGCTGTCACCCACAGAACAGCAAAAATTTTGCACAACCTGGCAGCATCTCAGAAGCCATAAATATAACAGCTTTTGATGAAAGCTGTTTCAGTTTAGATCTAGACATTATTATGCATTATTCAGTTACTTATTTAGGTAAACATAATGTAAAATATAAGGGATAACACAGTTCTCTTCATTTTAGTAACTAGAAATAGTATAGAAGAACTGGGGGGAAAAATCAAGGACTTGACTGTATACAGAAAGCTAATTTTTAACTTTTTATCAGTGCTGACAAAGTAAATGTATTAGAGGTCATGTAGTGCTGTGTTACATTGGGGTTGCAGATTATGAAGTGAGAAATACATGCATGTGAGATTTGTCATCCACAGTGGCCATTTCAAACAAGTACAGCTTATAGGCTTTCAGCACATGGGCTAAGTATTCTGTTATATATCTCAGGACAGGATATTGTTACTGGTAACCTTCAAAGTTAGAACAGCACCTGTGAGACTTATCTAGTGCATCTCAGAATTACCCAATCATGTGTGACGCTAAACACAAGACAGACTTCTACCAGTACACTCTGAACACATTGTGGTTTTTACCAAAATGCATATCTGTTTCCATTTGACTTTTAAATACTTGTTCTTTACTCTTCCCTGAGCATTTCACTTCTTTTAAAAGAAGAAAGAAATCTTTTGGCTCTAATGAAGGACAGAATTATTCTTTTCTGTAAAATTGGTGTTTCTAAAGGAGTCACATATAGTTTCATTTTACTTGAATGTTCCTGTGCTGGTTTCAAGAACCATTTATCTGTTTGCTTGCAGAAGTGCAGAGCTCAGAGGAATATGCTCAGTTGCTGAAGAAACTGATCAGATCTCCAAATATACCTCCTCAGTATTGGCTCACACTCCAGTATTTGCTCAAACATTTCCTCAGAGTTTGTCAAGCCTCCAGCAAAAATCTCTTGAATGCAAGGTCTCTGGCTGAAATTTTCAGCCCTCTGCTTTTCAAATTCCAGATAGCAAGGTATGTGGGTCATCTTTACCATATTTTGTACTATAAATATGAATTAGTTATATACAAAATAAGATTAATTAAATAATTTTCTGACCTTATTTCATGTGTGACGGCGTGGTAGTAAATTCTTTCCAATTTTTTAAAATAATTTAAAGCAAACTTTTTTATTTCTCCTAGTTCTTATTGCCTAATCCATCTCTTGCAGCTCTGATAATACAGAACACCACATAAAAATCCTAGAGGCTTTAATCACAAGTGAATGGAATGAGAGACAGCCTGTACCAGGTAAAAAATATTTTTAATTTAAAAAGTTATATGTTCTCTTAAATATTAAAATTCAACTTAAGGACAGTAAACACTTGCATTTTTTTCTATTTAAATCAAACTTAAAGCAAAACAAAAGTGCACAATTACGGAGCTAAGGAGAAGTTATTTATATGTTTTATAGTGTATTTATATGTTTTATAGTGGTGTGCAATGTTTGTTTTATAAGAAATTGTCTTTTTCATTAAAATAATTTTAGTGACAATAGTTTGTACAGCTTAGGACTTTTGTTCTCTTTCAGTAAACAGCAAATAGGATTTTGTGAGGTTTTAAAGACCTGTAAACCAATAGAATGCATATCATACAGTGGTGGGGGAGCTAATTCTCAGGGTTTTATTGAGCTCTCAATTTACTCCCAGGCAAATTTTGTTAGATTTGCTATCCTCTATGGAGACATTATTTACACACATGTATTTTTTTAATCCAGATACACAAAATATTTATAAGTACAATTAATAATGTGAAAAATATTAAGAGCCCATCCAGGAAAGTTAGATCCTACTTGTATTGCTTCTGTAAGTTATCAGCTAATTTAGTCAACAAACAGTAAAGCACACCTCTAATTTATTCAAAATCCCTGGGTTTGAATCAAGTATTTGGTGGAAGCAAGGCAGAGTTGCTACCTGTCTGCAAAGGAAATTATTAATGCAGGGAACTTTACACATATTAGCTGTGAGCAATTCCTTTCACTGCTTATTAACAGAGAATAACCTAAAAAAGGAAAGGGTGAATAGAACATTGGACGTCCTATATCTTTCCCACCTCTGTAGTCAAAGCATAAAATAAAGTTCTTGGCAGTAGGATTTGTAGAGTTACTTAAGATCTGAAGAGCTAGAATACAGCAGAAAAGCTTTATTTCCTGTATTTCAGGTAGGCATATTGTATAATCCTCTTCATCAGCTAATTAAGCTTAATTTAAAATGGCTAGGTTTTTGTTCCTAATGCTCTGTTTGAAAGGCTTTTCTAATCTTGCCAGCTCTGTTAGTTAGGAAACTTTCCCTAACATTTTGTGTACATCTGTTTTCACCTTACTTAGTTTTGTTCAATTTTGGTGAAGTAGTTAAGCAGGGATTTCCAGAACCACTGTGCACATTTCTGCCTAATGCTTCGTAAAACTAGAAGAGTCCAAACTTACAATATTTGTCCCATTTTACTAAGAATCAGCAAATAGCTGCTAATTGTTAAAGAATTTTTTTCTTTGTCACATATCGCAAGCCTTAAAAAGCAAAACGGATTCTAATAGTCTGATGCTAATATCAGGTTTTCTAGTTACATGTTTGCAAATGCTTTGGAGTATGTAAGTATATATGTCTAGAAGCACTGCTTGGGAGGCTGCAAAGGTACAGTCAACAGTTTCTTCAGTTTCAAAGCAAGAATTTTATAAGTTTCATTTAAGAGATCACTTGGTTGCATATCTGCCCAAGTTGCTTCATGTGAGGAAAGTATAAAAGTGAAAGGTGTTAATGTTAGTACTACTGAGGACAAGGAATCTAGTCATTTTGAGAATGTCATTAGGATGCTTGAAGAAATGCCATTGTATCCATCAGATTTATATGATTTTACACTACGTTAATAATTGAACATCTGATTGTTTTTAATGTTACTTCTGTATTAATTAATATAGCATGATGCAATAGCTTACTTTGACAGTCCTACTAGGATTTTTCGTGTAATCTGTTACAAAAATAGAACTCCTTCCCTGTGCATTTAAGTCCATCATGTCTAGTAGAATGTTTTTAGGTAGACCATTTGCACATGTACAAATATTCTGGAAAAAACCTCAGATACGAATTTTCAGGCTTTATAGTGTCTGGTTAGCTAGTCTCTGCCCTCAGGCCTGTAAAGAAATTGAATAATTTTCTAAAGTTGAATCTTAATAAAACGTTCTGTAAGTTTGCAGGATTAGGCCATGAGTCCATTTCCACACCAATATCATTCAGTGACCTCAACATTTGAAGTGGTCTGTTTTTATCATTCTCATAAAACTATAAAAAACACTCTAAGATGTGTTTTTCAGAATTGTCATCTTTAAGATTACTGCTTTTAGTGGCTTGATTTTCCATAAAGACTGTTTAGATAGACTGTAATAAAAAACAGGTCCTAATAAAATACACTTTATTTATCATATAAGTATTTTGAAAATTACAGTCTTAAATAGAATTTTACAAGTGGAGAATTTGAGGGGTCCTAAGCAGAAAGAAGTTTACTTATTGAAAATAACGTCATGACGACTAAGTGATAACAGGGAAGCCAGTGCTGCCAGGTTTCTTCTTTTTCACAGGCTGGAGTGATGGCTTCCTTCCTTCTTAATTCTTTTTGTTAAGATGAGAACATTCTGTCTAAAACAAGCT
Organism: Leptocoma aspasia; assembly: GCA_013399835.1. Lineage (NCBI taxonomy): Eukaryota > Metazoa > Chordata > Aves > Passeriformes > Nectariniidae > Leptocoma > Leptocoma aspasia. The sequence continues at coordinate 32,581 of VXAX01002326.1, read as the reverse complement.
GTGCATGAAGTTCTAGTGGTATCTTATGCCGTATATAAATACATTAAATGTGGTGTTAAGAGCTAACCAATCTGAAAAGCAAGTAGATCTTTGCACAGCTGTGGGGTTTTTGCATTACCACATCAACCATTAATTATACTTCTTACGTGAAAACACTAGAAAGTAAGCAGTTGGGCCTTACATCTTACTGTATTTTTAAATTTCTATCTTAAATTAGGCATCTTCAGTTGGACATCTTTTAGCCAGAGTTATGGTTCTTGGATGTCATAATACAAAAAGAAGAGTTACTCCTAGACCATTACTTTACTTACCACAGAACATTTGGACTCAGGTTTTTTTTCTGTCATAATTTTCATCAGCAAACTATAAATTCTAGTTTGTGGATTAAAATAGTGCTTAGTCCTACACAAAAATACTAAAGTTAACAATACCTATCAATAGAATCGTAGATTTTTGTGTAGCAGACAAAGTAATGTTGCAGGAGAAATAAGGCTGGAAAAAATTAGATCAATTTTCTGGTTCTTGTCTCATTCTTCAAGTTTGTCAGTAGGAGAGACAAAAGATGATGTTGGTGGGCAAGTAGGTGATTTTTGCATCCCATCTGAACATTGCAGCTTGATCTACAGCTGCACAGACTTTAAGTTAAAGAGTACAGTGAGAAACAAAGTACAAGTCTCTAAATGTGCTATCTAAAACAGTACTATTAGAAGAAAATATCTAAATTGTAACAGATTTTAGCAAATAGTGCTGCTCAGGTCTCACAGAATGTCATACAGACTTGTGAAGGTAAATAGTGGAAAATAGGCTATATTAGGCTATATTTATAGGTATAAAAGACTGGGGTTTTTCAGTTAATTGTCAAGGATCTTAAAGGCTCCTGTTTTTTCTTTCCGGGGGTGGCCTGCCCTGGATGCAGATCCCAAAGCTTCCCATAGTAGACTCAGTGAGTGCTCAGAGCAACAGGGTCTGTTTAGCACTCGTAGCTGTAAAGGCAGGCCACACAGAGAAAGTTGGGAGGTATTTTGGGTGGGGAGTTTAGGGAGATAGGAGTCCTTTCTGGAGTTGGGGTGTGTGAGAATGATGTCGGTCTTAGGCAGGCAAAGAGGAAGTAGGATGTGGCGAGAGAGCAAGAGGCTATGGGGAGCTCGTAGCATTGCTGGTGAAGAGCTAAAGCAAAGAGCTGCCTTGTTTCAATGAATCAAAGGCTTCAATAGCCTGTTCAGTGACTAGAGCTGAGCTGCTTTGTCAGGGCTGTCTATCCCAGTTTATCCCTGTTTCCCAGGCTTGTATGTAACATTGTAAATAACAGCTCAGACTGAAGTACTGGAGCCTGAAAAAGTAGTTTTTATTACTCAGACCATCATAGGTAAGGATGAGTGAGGTAATAAGGCTTCCCTATATGTAACTGCTCACTTGCTGGGGATAAGGTGAAAGTCCTCGCAGCATCACCAAGGTGCAGACGCTTTGCATTTAGCTACGAAAAATATTTGCAAGAGTGGTGGCATAACAGCTAGAGCAGGGCAATGTAAAGGCTGATCCAGTTCCTCCTGGAATTTGATTCCTCTTCAAAGGTACCCTGTATTGCTGCAGGCGTTAGCCTGAGACCACAGTCCTGTTGGTGTGTCCTGGGGACATAAACAAATATGTAGGAATGCTGTCCGTTGTCAGAACTTACCTGCATCGTGTCAGAGTCTTGGCTGGACTGCCAGCAGCGCCGAGCATGGTTTGGAGTATGCAGAAGGCTGCGAGTGCCAGGGACAGCAGATGCAGGGGGGGACCGTGTGCATCCGTGTCCTACCCAGCAGAGGGCTCCCCTTCTAAGCTAATAAAAATCAGGCTTTATCCCTGACCTAATGGAAACCACAGCTAACCATCGTACTTTGGAATCCTGTTTCTTCGGTTTAAGTTTTGACACAAGCCAGTGCTTTATGTTTCTCAATACCTAATTTCAAGAATTTGATAAAAGTGAAACAATACAGACGACATTATTAGCATTTCTTACAGATTGTTACATCCGTGTGCAGGTATTTGTATGTATGTGTAAAACACATGGAAGCATGTCAAACCTGATCAGTTCTTTTCCCGCTTCAGACATAATACTTTAGAAAAAATTGTGCTGTGTTAATAGGACACTATGAGTATGACTGCAAGGAATAGTAGGCTGCAAATTAAATGGGCACCATTCAAGAGTTTGAAATTTAGATAAAAAGACAAGACTCGGCAATATTTGAAAATAGAGGCGTGTGCATGCCGGTATCTTTTCTTGACAAGACACTTGATTCTCTCCTGCAGGATAATGAGGAACTCATTATCTCTGTGTGGGTATCTGTTCTTTTCTAATTGATGAAAAAGTTCAGTGAACCAAGTTTGGGTTGTCTTTTCTCCTTTGACTGTATGCATCTGTATTGTGGCCCTACAAACCAAGGAATGTTCTCAACTCCTTCTGTAATTTTAACAGTAAAGAAGTACATCAACAATGGTCTGAAGCTGAATTAGTTCAGAAACACAGGTTTCCATCTCCACTTGAAGTAGGCTGTACCTTTATGACTCTGCTGCTTTAAATTATATTTAGAACTGACAATTGTTCAAGTAGGAAGAAGCTAAAACTAGGAAAGCAAGGGATTGTTGTAGGTGAAGCTAATCAATCAAGTGCAAAACATCAAAAATGTACTGCAGGTATTTGGGATTTCATTATTAGGTGCAAGTGGTGTTTCACAGCATAGGAAGATTTTGGTATGTGAAGTATTAAGGAGGCAAAAAACTTTTGAATACTATTTGACTGCCTTAAGGAGCAACAAGCGGATCTCAAAGAAATTCTCAGTGTTTTTATTAGAAATTCTCACTGTTTGCAAGAAGTGGGAGGAAAATATTAATCCCCTTCTCTCCTTTTCTCAATGTGTCTGCTTCTCCTTTTACTTTGAATTTATTTCCTTGTAGAAGTTTAACTGGCAAAGAAGATAGCCTCTCTAAGCAGGGGGAAGTAGGGTCTTCAGTTGCTGCTCTGTTCCTTTAGCAAGTTTGATCTCCACCAAACACTAAGGCAAGGAAAATAGATTTAACCTAAGCTTCTCCCTCTTTGTATAGTTTCTTTTCCCAACTGCCTGCCCAAGATGAACACCTCTGATATACTGGAAACCACCATGGATACAAACAGGTGTTTTATCTGATATTTTTAGTATATAGAAAATTGATTAAAAGTCTCATAGCCTCAGACTTCGGGTCTTGAAGCAGCACCGGTATTTGTGATCCAGCATGAGTATGTACAAGGTGATGCTCTGCTTGCAAGCAGGCTATTTTGCTTGCACAGGGCTGCTTCTAGAGATGCAGCTCTTTTCAAGGAAAATTTTTATTCTATATTTTTTTCTGCAGTTAGCCACTTCCTGTAGTTGGCTGTTCATGGTGCTTTTCTCATCTTCAATACTGCATGCAGCAGCCAGTGATAGGGACTATTTTAAGGCTTCTTACAATAGTCTTCTCATTTACTTAGCTAAAATGAGAAAGTTAGTCCTCCATTGGCCACTTGTTAGTTGAGGACAACTTTTACTTTGAATCTGGCTCCCATCCCCCATCTGAAATTCCTGGCTCAGCAAATATTTGAACCTACCCAAGTTAATCATGAAACTGAGATCTTTATCTGAGAGAGACGTGCAAGCTACTGAGGGTGGTGGTTTCTTTTTTTTTCTCACAGTATTGAAGTCAGGTTCACTTTTTAATGATGAACCAGAGTAAGTGGATACCTTCTGCATAGCACGGAGGTTTAAGCAGTTGAGAGAGAAGGCTTGGATTGTCTCACTGCAAGTTACAACTCTTTTAGGGGGTTTTATGGAACATTGGTTGGAAAGCAGAGCAATCTCTTTTCTGCATTGCTTCAGAGAAGCTTCCTAGTAAATGGAGGTTTTAGTGCTTATTTTTAAGCAAGATTTTTATAAGAGGAAACCAATACTGGATTGCATCTTTGACTGTTTTACAAGGGCAATCATTTGCGATGCATAATTTACAAAGTAAGTAATTTTGAATTTCTGTGTTTTATTCATCATCTTGTGGAAGTATTATGTAACTGATTACTAGGTAGAGCTTTAAAAGTCTTAAGAGATATGAATTTAAGTCAAGTACTTCAGTACCTCTCCAGGTTATATACGGATTGGGTAATAACCTATCTGCTTCCTCTGTCTTTTCTTGCCTGCAGGCTAGGCTAGTCTGAGTTAAGCACTAACCTGATTATACAAGTTTGTTCCGTCCTAAATTTGGCCACCAGTGAAATTCTAGGGAAGTAATTTTTCCTGAAAGTCTTTATTCAGTGGGATAAAAAAATTACTGATTCCACATGTGACCTAAAAGCAGCAATGCAGATTTTGTAGGAAATTTTTGTAACTTAATTTAAATAATTACCTTGGCAAGTTAATTGTCTGGGTAGCAGGTGGGCTAAACCCCCAAGTTCAGTGTTTAGACTTGTGTCTGGGGTAATTTTAAGTATCCTATTTCATTTTGGAAATTGAAAGAATCTTTGGAGCATATCTACCTCAACAGGAAGGGGAGAGTCTACTTCAAATGAAGCTTCTTAATGTACAAAGCAGGCTAGCATGCATCTTTTTGTATATGTTGTTACTCCAGACATGCTCTTGTATGTTGATGCTTGTCTGAAGGGGGTAACCTGCTCAGGGGCACAGACAGTGGTGGGGTGACAGGGGAGAGCAGGGACAAAATATTTAGAAATCATATAAATTGTGTTAATTTTTTTTAATGATTATTTGTGAGGTAGAGCACATTTCAGCTGTTCCAGAATTCCTAATGGTGTAAGGCACAGATAGTTGCTATAGCTAGTCTTTATTGTGGTTATTTTTGGTCTCTGGTTTTCTCCCCCCACAGATTATAGCTTTACATAGCATTCTGCTCTGAAGTTAATGGCCTATTCTGTCCATGTTTCTTCCAAGAGGTCAGAGAGAGTTACAGTCAGTGATGGGGGGAGTTAAGATGGAATATTTCTAAATGGTTGGAGGATGCTGCTGACATAAAGTCAAGGGGCAAAGGAGATACTGACAAGAGACTATTGCTTTTAAAAACAATTAACTTGATAAATATATCAATGAGAGTAGGGTAGAGAAACTGTGAAAAGGCAGACTTTTTAAATCTTGCTGTATCCTCACAGCCTTTTTTATGTTCAGCAAAATCATTTTTGAAGGTCTTGCTCAGTTATGACCTTCTTCCATTGTTTGAGTGAATCAGCTGAATGTAATATTACAATATTTGGGGTTCAGATTTCAAAATTAATTAATCTAGATTGATTTGAATTGTGTTTTATTACATAAGGGTAAGAGAGGAAGACATCTCTACAGTAAGCATGTTTTATATTGTAATATAAACTCTATCAGACCTATAAAAATAGTAAAAATTTAAAAGTAGTAGAAATATCCAGAGTTTAAAAACATAATTCATATTTCATTATGTGGATATATACATATCTCTCTATGTTTGTGTAAAATGAGTGTGTAATGGATATACACACACAGTCATGCTCTTCTGTAATGCATCTCTAATGTGCGCAGTAGTTACAGAATCCTTTTAAATCCTTTTGAATGGCACACTTCAGGCATTCAAGCAGGAGAATGCACCTGAGATGTGACCGACCCCCTTCTGAAGGGAGCTGCCCTGGGTGTGAGTGTGTGTTGTGTGTGCCTGTGTCTAAGAGCTACGTGCTGCAGCATATCAGCCTTTTGTCATCCTGCCAGGATTGGACGGTACCATGCTGCAAAGTCAGGAAAATGAGCCAGGAACATGGGCAAGGAGAGCCCACTTGCTCCTTTTGTGTGTTATACCAGTTTTATATTGCAATTCTGCTAAATGTAGATTCTTTCCAAAACTGAAATTGTTTTAAGATTAATGTAGAACAAAATGAGAAAGCAGGAGGGGTTTGGTGACATTATTTTGACATGATTGGCTGAGGATTATGATGTAATAGGTTACAGTGCAGCCCCTTATAGGTTTTAAAATGAATTCCAAGACACCATTACAAAGACAGCCTGATTCTTTTCTTGTATCTGAGCTTACTCAGTGAAACTCATACACATGTACAATACTGTTTGGAATATGGAAGAACTGGATATAGAATATCCTAAGACAGATATAAATTGTGGCACAGACTTGATGTTTTACATAGAAATGGATCCACCAGGTAAAACTGCAGTCTTATTATAGAAGACTTAATTAATTTTGGTCTTTACAATAGCTGCTAAAAAATTCTTACCAGATATGTAGGATTTCTGTACTTTGTTATTGATACAAATTTTCTTTTTTCATAAATTAGAATAAAATTGTGGATTAGTGCATGGTTGTAGTAATTAGAATCTTAACATCTTAAAATACCTGATTGCTAACTTAATTGAATTTTTACTGAATTGACCTGTTTCTGTTTTGATTTTATTATGTCAGATGTAGTTTTAGTCCTGCTATTTTATCATGTAAAAATTGTATTTCTTTTATTACTATTTTTGCTCTCTCTGTTCCACACTGAGCCTAAAAAGAGATGCTGTAGTAACACTAATATTTCCTGAAACAGTGATTCCAAATCATTGCCTTGGATTGTTTAAGGAAAAAACATTTTTAAAATCTAGCAATATTAATGGAATGCCTGTTATAGCATCATTTTTTCATATCATATGAAACTATTACGCTATCCTGATATTCCTTGCAACTTTAAAAACATTGTCTTTTGAGCCTGGTCATAATATACAGGACAGGAATGATGTACTTACTGGAGAACTGAAAAAGCTGAGTTGATTTTTAATCCCGATTCTGGTATAGTCCCCCTTGTTACTAAGTCAGTGCTGCAGTATCTTCTCTGGCACCCACTGGTATACATATGCAGTTTTGACATTGAGAAGTGGGGGGGAGGGGATGCTTTTTAATCAGTCCTGGCATTTGGAACACAATTTATTCTGTAGGATACTAAGATTAACACAAGGGATATTTGGGTCACAGATGGGTTTCTTAAACTGTTGGGATTGGTTTTTTGGTTTTCTTGCAAATCATTGCACAGAATGCTGAGGATCACAAAACCCTGATTCTTCTTCAAATATACTGTTTTGCTGTGGGATTGCATCTTTTATTACTCAGCTTCTAGGTAAGAAAACAGCAAAATTCCTCTAAGATCATTACATAGAAGGATAAAAAAAAAGTGGCATGTTTTATTACTTGTGTTCACCCAAAGATAGTGAAAGAAGGTAAAAGCAAACTTCAGATTTTTTTTCTCAAATGCTTTCTTCACAGGGGCAGGAGTTGAGTATGGTGTTATATTTTTCTTAAAATATATAATATTGCAAGATAACATAATTTTTTGAGATAGTAAAACTTTATTTTTAATTATTTTGTTTTCAAATTTCTTGATTCCTGTAGTGTCTTTTAAACTCTGTTAATGATGTACAACTCTATTTGGTAACTAGTTCTTTTTTCTTAATGTGCTCATAGAATGATAAATTTTATGTAATAATGCGTAATTTCAAGGAATATATAGTTATGTTTTCAGTGAGTTACAACTTTTCTTCCCCCCTTTAATTTGCAGCACTGCCTCCTAAGCCACCGAAACCTAATACTGTAACTAACAATAGCATGAATAACAACATGTCATTACAAGAAGCTGAATGGTACTGGGGGGATATCTCAAGGTAAATCACCTCAAGACATGTATTTCTTATGCTTGGCTTTGTGCTATTCTCGCTGTGCTATTCTGTGTATATGTATTATGCTTTGAGTGTAGAAAATTCACAGTTGTAAGAAAAATTTTATGACAGTTTCCATCACAAACATATGACAGTTGGTTTTATTCCAAATATGACTAAAATGTTACTAGCAGTCACTTAGAATGTAGTATGCAATATGATTGTTCTGTTACTTTAAGACTTATATGAAATGCTAGCATGAAAACATAGCACTAAGAATTTTGTTCTTGTCTTTCATTCAGAACCTCAGCTGTAGGCACCATAGTCAGCAAGTCAGGCTAACAAGTGCTATATATTAGCAACATTTTTATCTGTACTATATATAGGTATATTAGACCAGCTCTGGCTGCTCCAGTTGCACAGGCCTGTATGAACAAGCAAAAAGAGCTTTGCATAAATAATAATTTTGTCCAGTAGTGAGAGCACAGAGTATGCCATTTTTTATCCCACTTGTTCTCTAACAATATTAAATAAGGTAATATATAGTTGTATTAATATACAGAAGAGACACAGAAGGCTTCTAAAACACAGTTATTTCAAATAATGTGAATTTGTATTTAGAGTACTGTGGAAGGCAAGTGTGTGAGAACTGATTGAAATGATTTGTTACTTTTGCTTTCATTTTAGAGAAGAAGTAAATGAGAAGCTTCGAGACACAGCTGATGGTACCTTTTTGGTACGAGATGCTTCAACCAAAATGCATGGGGACTACACACTGACACTGAGGTAAGACTAGTTACACTGGGTCTGTAATACTTGATAGTAAAATGCAGTAACTAAACTTAATGCAGAGTATTCTTTAGGAAATAGTACTTGAAGCATGCCTGACTTTTCAATATACTTTATTTGCAGGAAAGGAGGAAATAACAAATTAATCAAAATTTTTCACCGAGATGGAAAATACGGCTTTTCTGACCCGTTAACGTTCAACTCTGTGGTCGAGCTAATAAACCACTACCGGAACGAATCTCTGGCCCAGTATAATCCTAAACTGGATGTAAAATTACTCTATCCAGTATCTAAGTACCAGCAGGTAATTTAGTTTATTTTCTTTGCATTTCACTTAAATACAGACAAGTTATTGGAGAACTTGCCAAACATGAAGAACTCCAGCTCTGTTAATGTTTGAAAAAATCAAGTGGGTACAAAACTTGATAATTTTGATATTTTTGTTTAAAAGCAACTCCATGCTTTGCATGTAAATATTTAAAACTTTAGATACTGCAGATACACTGTTAGGAAATAAACATATTAATAATTATCTCACTCAATGGTGAAATATGCAATTTTCATTATAAAGCTAAACACACATTCCTTTTTGTCCTTAATTTCTCATTTGCATATTATGCATTTAGTGTATCTCCATATTGGTGAAAGAGGAATCACATTTCCATGTAATTACCTAGGCATGTTTAAGCAGTTTTATCCAGAAAAGCTGTGCAATATAATTGTTTCCTTACAGAATATCTTTCTTTCTGTTCATCATTCCAGGATCAAGTTGTAAAAGAGGATAGCATTGAAGCAGTAGGAAAGAAATTACATGAATATAATACCCAATTCCAAGAAAAAAGCAGAGAATATGACAGACTCTATGAAGACTACACAAGAACATCTCAGGTGAGCTGTATTTGAACCAAAGGGAGAATGGAAGACTTTGTAGATTTTGAGGAATATTATTGTGAATTCATACTGTCATCTTCCTATTCCTCTCTCCCACCACCACTATATTGCCCTGGTGTGCTTGCTCAGAATAGTGCAATTGCTTACTCATGTTTGAACAGCCACCACCTGCAAACTAAGCCACCCTCTCCCTAAGTCTGACAGCTCCATCCAAAGCAAGTACATAACTGTCTTGATTTACCACCACTTCTGCATACTGACCTCATCAAGCTGAGTTACAGTTTTCAAGGCACATTTTCAGGGAAGCACTGCATTTTATTGTGAGTTTTTGAAGGGTCTGGTTTACCTATGAAAGATAAAGAGATGACGTGTGTAGACAAAATGCAGGAATAAAAAGCTGCATCTTTCAGCCTAATCAATTATTAGGCATGCCTTGAAGTGCCACTGAAAGTCCAGTTTTACAGGCCCAGAATCAAGACTGCTTCTTAAAGTGCAGGAAGTACACCTAAAAAGAATTGAAGAAAATTGGAGAATTGCTGCCAACTTGAACTAATGACTTAAGACTTGGCTACCAACTAGGTATGTAGGGGCAGGAGGGTAAACTAGATAACCTCCTGAGGCCTGTCAAGGCCACCTTTATTTCAGAAAGCCAGGTGTGCCTCTAACGACTTAAGTTCATACAAAGGGCAAAGTGCACTGCAATAAGGTTGTAAGCATCAATTTATTTATACAAAGCAAAGATTGTACCTGATTCTTTTTTTAGCAGTTCTATGTCTTGATAAACCTCATCATGGAAATCTTATCATGGTAGCTTTTTGCACAGGCCCATTGTCTCTATGCCATGAGGCTCAGCAGACAAAATACATTTCAGTGAAGGGATATTGAAAGGAAATTCTTCTATAATATACTGAAGTCTTTCTGTGATACAAGCCAATAATCTTCCCCTTTATCTGATAACAACTGTAATAACAATTATTTTATTTTCAGGAAATTCAAATGAAACGAACAGCCATTGAGGCATTTAATGAAACTATAAAAATATTTGAAGAGCAGTGCCAAACACAAGAAAGATACAGTAAGGAATACATTGAAAAATTTAAACGAGAAGGAAATGAAAAAGAAATACAAAGGTCAGTGTTTGATTTTGCATATTAAATTGTATGATTTTTGAAAAAACAAACAATGCCAAGTATAGGTCTGCCTAAAACTGAAGCAAGGTGACAAGTTTGAAATTGTTCAGTTTTAAGCAAAGAAGCCTCAAATAGAGTAGATGTGAATTGGCAAAATATATGACTATCTCTAGACAAATAATCTGTTCTCTTAGGTGTCTACACCTCTTAATAGCAGACTATAAAGTTATGAATAAGAAATCAGAGTGTAACCTACTACTTTGTTCCATCTAGAATCATGCACAACTATGAAAAACTGAAGTCTCGGATAAGTGAAATTGTGGACAGCAGGCGTAGATTAGAAGAAGACTTAAAAAAGCAAGCAGCTGAATATAGAGAGATAGACAAGCGTATGAACAGCATTAAGCCAGACCTCATACAGCTGAGGAAGACAAGAGATCAGTACTTGATGTGAGTATCATGAATTAACAAATTTTAAGTTGTTTGGTTTTAATGGTATCTAACTTCTGTGACTAAAAATTAATTTCATTTGCAATTATTGTCCAGGTGGCTGACTCAAAAAGGCGTTCGGCAAAAGAAGCTAAATGAATGGCTTGGAAATGAAAATGCAGAAGAGTAAGTATTGAAAGATTTACGTATTTCTGGTGTTTCAAATCACCTAAATACAAAAGTGAGATAAAGCATATTTAAGTCTTGAACCACACAGAGGAAATCTCAAGCCTAGGTCTTCAGTAACAATGCACACTGTTAAGATATAACAGCCTATAATGCAAGCATTAGAAAGGATGCTGGCTCACCTTCTACTCCCCTCCTTTTTTCAGGGATGTGCACAATCAAGTTACTGTAGCAAAGCACTGCAATGTAACTTGTGTCTTTTCTTACCAGCAAAATTAAGTTCATAAAGTGTTGGTATTTTAGAAAGATGTCATATGGATGGATTAATTAATCTCAACTGTGGGTACCATGATGTTATCCAGTATAGGGGTACCCACATCTGGATTTGTGGGGACAATTGACATCATTGTGTCACATTGCAGTTGGACATGATAAATTTGTATGTGCTGAGGAATATCTGTTTTTTGTGGTCTGTTTTATTTTTCCGGAAAATGGCAGGGTAGTATTCTGTCATTTCAAGCAGTTTAGTTTACTGTAGGTTCTGACAGATGCTAGGCTGATGAATACATTTAATTTCATTCTTTGGGAAAAAGGCAAAAAGTGCTTGGGTTGTGTAAACATAGATCAAACTTAAACAAAAGCCAGACACAAAATAATATCTGAAGTGCAGTAACAGTGAAAAATGAACAAATAGAAAAATCAAAATTGTGTCAGTAGTATTTCTATCAACATTTTCTGCCTATGTAGTTTCTTGTGCATCCCTTTTATGCTGCCTGGTTGAATATACAATGAAAGCAGCAGACTGACAATGACTCTAGTGCATTCTGCCTTGCATTCTGGCCTTGTCCATATCTATTTTCATTTGGCTTGGTTTATTGAGTCTCCTGCTGTTATCCTGGAAATTGTGCTTATCACTGTGGTAGAAGCAGGAGATAAAAATGACATACACATTTTAAAGCCATGTTGGTTTCTCAGTCTTAGCACAGCTCAAAAATGAGATGTTGTAAAATATGTAGGCACCTGTTCCCACTAGTGTTCCTATCACTTAAACAGTAGACAAAGAACACTCTGTTTAGTGTAGCATCAAAACGGTAAGTGAAACTGTTTGAAGAAAATCTTCGTTTTTTCTTACTTTGATACTCCTTGCAAGGAAGTCTGGTAACTGCTGAAAAATTAAACTTTTAGAATATGGCTTTTCTTTTGAAGTTGTATTGCAGAAAAAAATCCCCCAATGTAATAAGCAGGATGAAAAACAAGAATTGCTTTCTCTAGACGCTGTTTGAAAACAGATCCACCACTGAATGCATGTGAATGTCGTGCAGGTCAAAAGAGTGATGGGATAAGAGGCCTGGAGATAGTGTTATCTAAAACAAAAGAACCCTTTCTCTTTATGAAAAATAGAATTCTGTGTGTGATTGCTGATTTCTGTAAACTACTTTGAGAATCTTCAGAAAGACAGAACCATGCATGAGTGAGAAGTCATCTTTTCTTAGACCAAGGAGAACTAATTAAAAACCTATTACAGAGAGAATAAATGCATTAGCCTAACACAGACTTATTGCAAGCTGAGCAGGAGAGGGCAGGGCCAGCCCGTGCAGGCTGTTGTGGGCCTGGGGAGCTCTGGGACTGTAGAATTCCAAGGTGATATCCACACAGCTGAACCAGATGGTTCTTTTTTCATGGTGGGCTTTAGCTCAGAGGGTTCTCTGTAACTCTGAATCAGCTTTATAGTTGGTGGCTGATTTAGTAAAGAAGCATGCATTGCATGTTATTTTATAATAGCATAATGCATAATCAGCTTATAAGGAGAGAGAGAGACAGAGAGAGAGAGGGAAAGCACTCTACTCTTGCACCTTTTCACAGAGTTGTTCCCCTATAAATAATTAATCTGCCTCCCTGTGCAACTGCTCAGAGGTTCTCCAGGCAGCAGCTGTAGTTGATACATGGCATGATTTTTCACTGCTGACCAAGTGTTCTGATCTTTGGAAATGAAGCTGACTCAGAGGGTACTGATTTTGTTTGGCTTGCTATTTACCAAAACAGTGAGCAATGGCAGAAGTACTGAAGTGCTCACAGCATATTCTGAAAAATAACACGTCATCTTTTTATATTCTTCCTAAAATTTAAGTGGATGTTTTTCAAAGAAACAAGAAACAGAGCTTGTGTTTAACTTAGGTTATGTTTTACTTTTATCCAGTGGTTTAAATGGTGCAGGTGCTTGGTTTAAATCCCTAGTTTTACCAAGGAGGTATCCTGCTAACCCCTCTAATATGGAATAAAAACTACTCAATTAGTGGATTTTGTTCTGTGTTTCACAAACACATTTTTTCTTTCCAACAGCCAATACTCTATGGTAGAAGATGATGAGGACTTACCCCATCATGATGAGAGAACATGGAATGTGGGAAATATCAACAGAAGCCAAGCTGAAAATCTGCTGCGGGGAAAACGAGACGGAACATTCCTTGTTCGAGAGAGCAGCAAACAAGGCTGCTATGCCTGCTCTGTTGTGTATGTACCCTAACTTGTGAATGATATAACCAACGTGAGAGGGGCTACCTTCAGCTGGGGGCAGATAGTCACTTGCATATGCACCATTCCTCTTGGACCTTTAGGCTTGGAAGCAAGTCAGGGAGTCCTGAGGCCATTCTTATTGCTGCTCCATTTCCTACACAGCTCCAACCTGTGCCACTCCCACAGAGGAGCCTCACTCAGAAGGGAAACCAAAACATGTGTGCTCTCCTTTCTCTGCAGCTGCTAAGTCCTGCCTATCTCCTGCTTCTCTAAGCTAGGATGACATTCACGAATTTGGACTAAACATAGGTTTTTACCATTATCCCACCACAGAACAGAGGAATTCTATGTGCTGACTAGCATCTTAAGATGTATTGCTAATACCTTATTTTTTATCTTAATTTTACTGTATTCACAAACTAAAAACTGGTTGGTTTTGTTTTGGTTTTTTTTAGGGTCGATGGTGAAGTAAAGCACTGCGTGATAAACAAAACACCTACTGGGTATGGATTTGCAGAGCCATATAACTTGTACAACTCACTCAAAGAACTGGTGCTACATTACCAACACACATCACTTGTGCAGCACAATGACTCTCTCAACGTCACACTTGCCTACCCAGTATATGCACAGCAGAGGCGGTGAAGATCGTAATACTCTGGGTTGTTTGTTGTTTTTTTTAAAGAAATTATTTGGCAACATTGAGGCCTCTGGAAAGAAAAGGCTCCTTTCAGCTTTACTCAAGAATTTGCAGTGTCAAAGCTATCTGTCTTCAGATGGGACTAGAGATTTCCTTCACAACTGCAGTGGGAGAGATCACAGTGTTATGCTGTGAATGTATGTTTGTAATCTGAAGTGCTTTTTTTTTTTTTTGTAATTATAAAAGAAAAACACAAGAGAAAAATCCAAACCTGATCTCCCTGCAGGGACATAGAGGCCTTTAAGCATGGTGCTTGTTTACTACCACTTCTGAAGCTTTACCAGCTAGAACATTGGATTATCCAGACACAAGGTATAAGAGGTCTGTGTCATTCAGTTATTTGAATTTCATGGTCACAATCTGACTTGGAATGGTGTTGCTGCACTCAGTGGATCCAGACATACAGCATTGTGGTTCTGTGTTGGTTTCTGGTGAATGATATGTAGCAGAGTGGCACTTTGTTTCTAAGGGACACTTTAAAAGGACTTCAGTTACAGTATGTTGCTCAGAGTAATTGTAATAGCAAAGTGCCAGGAAGTGTTTTGTTTAGATGATTAAAAATCCTGTTTTAAGAATATATTTAAGACTGAAAAAACTAGGATTTTCAATAGTATACAGTGTATAATAATGTACATAGTACTGGATGACTAACTGTCACTGATGGAAACTGTCAATACCAAACTGCTTGGTTTTTTCCTTTTCTGTTCGCTGAAAGCTGAATTTTTAGACTATGCTATGCAATACTGAATTTTCTTTAGGCTGTAGTCTTCTCGCAAGCATATCTACAGATTAAGCTTGTTTTTCTTGGTTTTTTGTCTTCTTTTTTTTTTATTTGTTTTGCCTAAGGATATTAGTCCTGGTGATTATTTTTTGTTAATAATTTTCTTGGTTTTTTTGTTTTGTTTTGTTTTGGTTTTGTTTTGTTTTAATGTACAGGGAGCCAGCAAGAGTTGGCTTGAGAATTTAAACTATGAAATATTTTACAATTTTCATTGTATAGAATACTGAGCTACTAGCTCAAAGTTTTAAAAGTTCGTAGATTTTTTTTTGACTAAATATTTTGTTGGGCAGTGCCTGATAAGCTTCAAAGCTGCTTAATTCAGTAAAAATATATGAACGTTACAAAATATCACTGAGTCCAACAATATTGTTTCAGAGATATTTTTAGATACGGTACCATGCCACATTTGCTTCTTGAAGCATTTTGAACTTCTATCATGATTGTCTTTGTATATGGAAGACAAGAAAAATAGTGTATCCTTCTTTGATAGTGACTGCAGAAAAAAATGGGGATATTTTGCTACTGCAGTGTAGAGTGTAGATAGTTTGGATCTCAGAATGAATCCACCTTCACAGTAAATGAATTACTTCTTGACCTCCTGTGACAGAATTTTTGTCAGCCTGTAAAGGTATTTTCATTTCACATGAAGGAAGTTTCTCTAATCTGTTGCCTAGGGGTTTTTTTTGTATTAGTATTGTGGAAAGAAAAAGATTCCGCCTCTACTGAGAACATTTGGATACAATATAGAACTAATTAAGACTGGAAAATGTCTTTTTTGAAAATTATTAGGCTATGATATGTATTTTCAAAATTCTGTAGGCTGAGGCAGTATCTAAGTGAACACTTCAGTAATTTCAGGGCACCAGAGACTTATAAAATCATGATTCAGTTAAAGGAAACAAATACATAAATCTCACTAAAACAGAGTTACCCATAATCCTGAGATAGTTCACTGCCAATGGTTTGCAATGGTTATTTATTATCCTGACCACTGAGGAAATTCACATATTGCAAATCAATAAAGTAATGGCATTCAGAGAAATCTTGGAAAATATTTGACTAAATGAACATATGAAATTATTGTTCCCCCAAGATGCAAAAGATAAGATCCATTACTATTAAAGAGAGTTGCACACACAATCAAAAGAATGAGACCCATGGAGTTCTCTCATAATAGATCTGGTTAGAGATCCTTGTGTTTTATTTCAAAGTACGCAATGCTTTATAAGCTATAGGAAGTAATAATAAGAAATTTGTCAGTCTCCAATTACCTTTATATTATCTTTTCATTTTTACATTGTTACTTCAGCTCTGAGGCTGTAACACTTCTGATTTTATTTTGACTTTGTGGTCTATTTTTTTTTTTTTGTGGGTTGTCTTTGCTTTCCTATAGGTGTATTTTCTTACTAGAATTTATATCAGGAAACAAGATTCAACAAATACTGTTTCACGATAGTCATCACTTAGAAAATTATTCTGAATATTTTTCCTGAATAGAAGTTTAGTCTTCATGCCTTCCCTTTCTCATTCCACACTTTTTTCAGGCCTGTAGGACCATGTGAATCTGTTATACTAATAACTGGTTTATACTACAAAAACACCAACAATTACTCTAGCATGCCAGTTATACTACTGGGTTTGAAGTTACAGATTAGTTCAATATACAGCAGTTTAATACTTATAGCAATGCAAGATATTCTTCGGACATACATTAATTTCTGAATGTTAAATATTTTAAGAGTAAAATCGTATTTTTTTTCTGTAGGCAAAATATATGTAATCTGAATTGATGTTTCACGTAGCATTTGTCAAGAAATTTTATCATAGTTAAAGCATTTGGATCTAATTTTCCTCATATTAAGAAAACGCCTGCTATGTCAGTGGGCCATATCCTTAGCATGCCCAGCCCAGTATGGAATATAATGCATTCCTGTGTGCTGTGCAACTCCTCTTTGTGTGTGGCTGTAGCAGCAAAAGAAATAGTGTGTGCAGATTTGACACTTGCTTTTCTTGCACAAGCAACAATGAGAAATAAGCACTATGTTGTAAGGATGAGTGCTTAGGGCTTCTTAAGGGGATGTTCTGCCTACACAGGGTCTGTGCAATTTGCAGGGATCATTTACGCCCTCAAATTGGCATGAGTGGGTTTTCTTTGGTACTTACATATTGTGTGGCCTCTGCATTTCTCTCCCTCCTTAATGCACAGAGCTAAATCCTGCCAAAGGCCCTATTCACTGCAGAGTTGTTTGTCTTTAATGTACCATATTGTTCACTCCAGTTTTGATCTAATCTCAGACTACTATATACAGAAAAAAAAAAAGCATGGGGATATAACTGAAGAAACACAGTGTTTTTCTGTATTTCTATTGATGCATAGTTTTTTCATCTAATATAATTAATGAATGGGCTTTATTCTGTTACTTTTGGGGAGGGGGGGAGCTTTTTATTTTGTATTAAATCCCTGACTTATGCTGCACTGCAGCATCTCTTTCACAAGGCCTTTGAAAGGCGTGAGACATAGCAAAGAGAACCAAAACTCAAAGGCAAAATTAAGAGTTTCTGATATGCTTAAGTTGAAATATGAATTTGCAGGTTGGGGATGCAAATCTGTGCATACTTGTACACACTTGCTGTGTTTATGTATGAACAGTTCCCAATATAGATGCATTTTCACAGAAGATTATCATTTTGCTGAATTTAGTAAGTGATATCATTAACTTTGTTTAAAGACGCACACATGCACACTAGACCTTTGTGGGTGCAGCATGTTTCCAGATACAGTTAGAAAACTGAGTTTCTGTGTTGTTGGATAGTTTCTTTAAAAAAAAAAAAAAAAAAGCTTGTCTGTGTTGTTCCGTTATCTTGTCAAGCAATCTGTAAAACCAAATCTTCAGATTCTCTATTTGGTGTCAACTGTTCTGTAGTGAAAAAATGGCTTTGTCTTGTAATTGGCAATGAAATAATAATGCTTGGGAAAACATTCAGATGCTTCTAATGGAGAAAACTGCCGATTTTCACACAGTGCTTTTGCTATGCATGGTATTAAGTTGGAAAAGTGAATCCTGATACTGTTTTCTTCAGGGTTGCTTTAGAAATGGGCAGCTCGAAGCATAATGCCTCCCATGGGACAAGATTACAAAGTGCAACGTTTTATGTAGAATCATGTTCTGTTTACTGCAGTTGAGACTAAACTGTAGGAGTTGGTAAGGTTACATTGCACTTGTCCTGATGAGATTGCATTAGCTGCCCAAAATGCTGCTATTTTTTTTTTAATTCTTGTTTTTAGAAAATAAAGCTCTGTTCTGTTACATGTCTTTAAAACATTAAGATTGCTTTGTTTTAAAATTGTTGTTGAGGAGGTGGAGGGTAAAGCAGATTGTAAATTGCCTTTACAAGGCAACAGTGAAAACATGCCTCCTTAAAATTTTGTTCAAGCTGTAGAGTTGATGGAGCTGTGTCTTGTTTTTGAGTTGCTTTAAAAATTGTAATAAGTCTTCAAGCAGAATAAAGGTTGTTTTGAAACTGCAGTTCAGTTGTTGAGGCTTCAGTAAGGACTGTGATGTCTATTTACCAGCATCCTTGCCTAACTCTTCCTGTCAATATGTGGCCTTCTTTGAAAATGATACCCAAATGCTCTAAATATTAGGGGAACTAGGGAGCAAATAGTTTCAGCTGACTCACAGCCATTTTGTGTCTTGAACTGATTGAAGTAGTTGAGTAGCTCCAAAATAATCTCATGTCAAACATTGACAAAATGACAGTTTTGCTCATCTCATACTATTGCAAAAACAGTGCAATACCAAGATCTGTGATCTGCCTCTTGCAGTGCAGATAAAGTTACAGTTCTTCTGAAAAGAGTGTGAGTTTTGTTACTGATTTCCATGAAGCTGGCCTGTCAGCATTTGCAATTGGAAGTCATTTACCAGCTTCCTGTCAACATAAGACTGAAGAAGAGGGGGGAAGTATGGGGGCGGGGGGATTGTGTAAGGCCAATTGTGAATACTGTTTGCTTCCCCTCATTATTGGTATATGGTATCTGACTTCTTCGAGCTCATCCAGATCTTGCCCCAAGAGAGGTCCTCCAGGGAAGTCAGCCAGCTACTCTGGAAGAAGAAAGGGATTCCTATTCCCATTCCGTCCAAGGTTTCCAGTCTAAAGTTTGCTTACATATTGCTCGCTCTAATGTAGAATATTAGAGCGAGCAATATGTAAGCAAACTTTAGACTGGACAGAGATATTCAGCACAGACTTGAACAATTTTTAACAACCACAACATTGTCACTGGCCCTTAGAGATTCTTACAAGAAACTTAGGCTAAGGGCTATTACTGTATTTTTAGCCTGCTTAACAGCAAGTGGGGCTAGATCTCCAGCACTTGCATCTGTTGCAGTTCCTTTCAGAAGGCTGATTCTTTTATACTGACACTGAGTTTATCTCACCCCTGCCCCCTGAACCAATGTTGCAGACCACAAAGGCTTCTGCAGCCACAGAGTCACCATTGAAAAATAAGGTGAGCTAGGTGATGAATCATGTGTCATCTATCCCCATCTCTTGGAAAGAAATTAAGACTGATGGATCATAATCCAAAAAAATCTATGGGCTGGCAGATTTCTTGCCAGTATCATACATTGTATAGAAATCACTCTTGGCAGACTAGAAAAGTAGTTTGCAAAAATGCCATTCTATTTTTACTGTCTGCAGACAAACATTCCCCCATTTCCCTCTCTGCTTTCTTGCTAAACTTTGATAGTCACAGAATCATAGGGAAAACTGCTTAAATCCATCTGTGTGCAGATACGGTGTGTGTGATATTTTTAAAGGCTTGGGAATGCTCATAGGTTGGGATTTTTCTCCCAGAGCTGCTTGACTTGTGCAAAGTTGTGTGTGAGTAGCTTCACACAAATCCCTTTATCTGAGCTGTGACGCCAAAAAGCGGAGGGATGTTTTGAAAGTCACTGTTGCCATTTCCATGGCTCTGCGTGGACCAACAGGTGCTCCCAGGGCCACAGCCAGGCACAGAAGGGCAGGGGCAAGGAGAGCAGTTCTAAAGCCCTGGGCCACCTATCACTGCTCATAATGGCCCTTCCACCATAATGGAAGAGCTGCTCTTGTCCAAATGGACTCTTTTGAGATGACTGCCATTAGGATACACCTAACATTTACCACAGAGGCCCCATTCCCTCATTTAGAGGCTGCAAACTGAGGAAATAGCAAACAGCAGGGACTTGCTAGCATCCCTGACTGGAAAGAAGGCTAAAAATAAGTGGTTTTGCTTTCCTTGCAGGACAGCTTGAGGGGGAGGGAGGTCAGGCATGCTTCCAGATGGACATGGGCTGTGCAAGAGGTATCAGGCCTTCCCTATTGCCTCTGGTAAAACAAAAAGCAAGAACTGTGAGAGCACAACATAGTTCTGGTGTCTCTTCTAATTCCTTTGAGGACCTGTGTCCTCAAATACATAGACCACCAAAAAGAGAAATTCTGTTGGGACCTTCTAGATAAACAGATATTAATTGATCAGCCACTATTTAAACTTTGGATAATCTTTGGGGGACAAGCCTTTTGACCTCTGATCAAGAAATGAGATAACCAGAAAAGCCCTTCTTTGAAAAAGTGGGGTTTTATCCATGGCTATTGCAGGGCTTATTTTCTGCCGGAATGTCATTGCAAGGACACCACTTGTGCCATTCTGTCCTGTATGAAGAAATTACCTTTACATACATGATGTGGAAATACGAGAGGAATGCAAATCATCAGGTGTCAGAACTGGAGCCAGACCTGGGAGCAAAGGTGAGAGGAGCAGCTTTGCACCTCTCGCTGCAGACTGAGCAAGCACCTCTCACCCAGACTGCACTGTCCAGTTGCCTTCCACCTTCCCTGTGAAATCCATGCAGATTGGCCTTGGGTAAAGGCTGTCACTTTAAAACATCAGCTGTTTGCATTTTCATGCAATTTGCAGCTCTTCCTGGTTTCAGAAAGACTGAGTTTGAGCATTTAAAGGTGGGATTAATCTCATCTAATTTTAAGCACATAAAGAAAGGCTTGTCATCAAAGCTGTCTGGCAAAACTCTCTTCAGAGAGAGCCAGGCAATTCCCCAGAGTGATTCACCCCACCTACCTCGGGCACTATTCCTAGGATGCAGTGAATCATTTTATGGAATTGTTCCATTGACTGGAAGGAGAGCCCAGGCAAGTGGCTTATGCTAGATGTGCACCTTTAATGTGGCTAAGGTTGGATGTCTCTTCCCTGCTGATATGCGGTTCAGTTTTGGTCTTTCCAGTACCAGCTGCAAAGTCTTCTGCTCTTAGGCATAATGATAAAGGACAATTAATTTGGGTCTGGAATTTAAATTGGTTTATAGAACTTTGGTTTTTTTGTAAGAATTGCAAGGGTGCCAGACAGGTTCAAAAATATGCTGGCCCATATCTTCCTTGGAGATGTAATGCTGGACTCCACACAGAGGAATCCTGATAAGCAGTAATGCCATGATACTACTGCCTTCTCTGACTTCTTTAGGGAAAAACCTGGCACTGCCTCAGACCTGGCTTATCAGTGCCTCCCAACAGCCTGTCTTTGTGAGGACTATAGAACCGTCTCTTGAGGAATAATTTGGTCTCTTGCCAGCCATGTGGTCACTGAAAAGACATGGATAAAGATGCTGCTGTTTTTCCTAAGTAAGATCAGTTTGTTAGTCACCAAATCTATATTTCCTTTCTTATCCAGGGGAAATATAGGGAACTTGACTTTCTTTCCTTCCAGTTGGTTCATAGCCAAGACCACAGGGTGGGGTATTGTGCGAGTAAACTAAGATAGGAAGGACTTCAGTCAAATTACCTCCCAGTCAGACTGAATTCTACCTCAGGGCAAGAGAGCTGTGTGAAATCCCCCAGGCATCTACCTGCTATGTGAATAATTCAAGAAGGTGGCAGGTCCTGTGGTGGTTTTTTGGGTACATGAGTGTGTGCATTTCTACTCCAGTTAAACCAAACATTTCAGCGCAGAGTGTTCTACTGGGAAGTCTGCAGACAGCCTGAGGAGTTGCCCCATCCAATGAAATGGAAGATCAGGCCTAGAATAGCTTCAGCGGCTAGAGCAGATCCAGTGTCAGGTCAAAGGCAGGAACATTTTGGGGAGAAGCTTCAGAAATCTTGAAATGAAAGAGAAGCTGCTATACAAACAGCCTGTTGCTCTACTGATAAGAGGCGACGTAAACAAGAAAGCCAGGGACTGACAAACAGCCCTTGAGGACCACAATTCCTCAGGATATGTCAGTAAAATCCTCAGAGTGGGTTCACAGCATTGCACCTCTTTATGGTAGGTACTGTAGGTTTCTGGAAAAGCGCATATTGCTTCTAGGTGAAAACAGACTGACCTAGTTTGTGAGTGAATGTGTACAGCCACTCTCTTGCAGGGCTGTGAGTATTTCAGACAGAATAAGAAGACAAACTGATTTAAAGGGGGAAAAAAAAGGCTACCTGTGTACAAATACACACAGTTAAATTATATTGATATTTTGAAATGTCTTGATTTTCATTACCAGTAACAGTGCTACTAAAACGGAAATCATGTCACGGCTTGTCAAATTTGCACTGTAATCTTGGCAGGCACGGATGAGCTAGGTCTTGTCCATGGTTCTCCAGTGGAAAAAATGCCTCTTATCTGGCTGGGCCACATGTGCTTCCAGCAGGGTGTGGCCAGAGACCAGACACAATTTGCCTGTGTACCCTTCTGACAGCTGTGTGAGGCAACTCCTGAGTAATCCTGACTCCAAACAGCCATTTCCAGAGTATTGGAGCAGACAGGAAAAGAAAGGGACTGCTCTTAAAGTCTTGATAGTAAGAATTTTCCTTTTGGTGTCACATACGGAAGAGTACATCCTCTATTAAGATGGTTGAAGAGAGCTCCTTTACTGGGGAAGGTGGTTAGCTGTGGCAATTACATGAGCAAATCCTCCCTTATTTTCACTATACCAATGTGTATGCATGTGCTCCCTTCAGTATGCCTCTGTTGGAGACACAGTGACTGTAATATCCATGCCATAAGGCTCACCTGACATTTCTTAGTAGAATACACCCAATAATATGACCTCAGGTCTGACGACAAGCTAACTTACAGAAAATGTGTTCAGCTTCTTAGCCAGGCTGTGCCAATGAATAATCTTCCTTTCAAAATGCCATTCTCTCCAAATTTCTGAAATTCAAACATCCTTTGAAATTGGTATAAAATTGAGGAAAAGCCACTGGAGGAAAAATTGAGGAAAAGCCAAAGAAATCCACGTCAATGCTTCAGTAAAGAAGTAACTATGCTGCCCAAGTGAAACACATTGCTGTAGGGATTTTCCAGGACAGACGCTTGTGGAGCTTGAAAGATCCCATCCCTGTTGTACATATTTGTTCGAGGTTAGGATCTTTCCTTTTCTGTTTTCTTTCTCTTAGGGCATTTTCTCCCATTTTGTTGCAAAAAACCAATAATGAATGGTACTTAAGAGAAAGAAATGAGATAAGGTGGAGAAGGCTGAGGAGTGCAGCTGGCTTTACTATGGTAGCTGAGAGACATTCTCCTGGAAAAGACAGAGATACCACAAGATGGGGGCTAGGGGAAAAGGCTGGGTGCAGCTCCTAGCTCTGTCTTGCTCTCTCGGCATTTGGGGGGAAAGAGGCTGCAGTCACTGTGGGAAGAATTCACCATCACTGTGGGGTTCTGTCTCCTGCTGCCCTCTGCTCGTAAGAGCGGCCGTTGTGCTGGGCCCTTATTAACACCCGACCTCAGCAGACAGACACCCTTTGCCCGCTGCTCAGGTGCCTCAGGGCACCCCGAGATCCCTGGGCCCCTTTCCCCCTCCAAGGGAGTCTCTCCCTGCCGTGTTCAGGAGCCAGGCTGCTGCTGCCCAGCCCCGCTGCTTCTCTGCCACTGCTCAGGGTTTTTTTTTCTGCTACACTGTAGATCCACACCCTGTGCCTGCAGAGACCTCCTGCAGTTCCAGCTACAGCTGAGGAGTTTCTGATATATCTGGTCTACTACTCTGGGATTTTCCTTATCCCTGCCATTCCAGCTGCTGCTCCAAGGTCCCTGCTACAGCTCATTTCACTATCCAGAGGGGCACTGGGATCGACTCCCCCTGGGAACTTGTAAAGAAAACCTTTTTTCCATCCTTTCCCTTCTCGGCCAAGCCGCCATTACCGCGTGGTCCCCGAGCTCGCGGCACAGCGCCCCCTGCAGCCGTGGGGGAGCCATCGCTCCCCTGCCCGGCCGGGAGCCAGCAGCGCCCCTGCTGGCTGTGCCCGGAACTGCAGTGCAGGGGAAATGGATTAAACTGCAGGGAGGAGACTTCACTGGGTTTTCTGGTTTGTTTGTTGTTATTGATTGTTCATCTTGTTATACATATACATATCAGTAAAAAACTGTTAGTCCTTTTATCTTTGCCTGAAAGCCCCTTAATTTCAAAGTTGCAATAATTTGGAGGGAAGGAGGTCATTCCTTCACTCCAAGGGAGGTTCCCACCTTCCTTGGCAGACATCTGTCTTTCAAACCAAGCCAATATTTATTATTTCTAGATCAGATCTGATATATTTATCTCCAGTCAAAAAACAAGGGCTGTGTTCTTTTTGACTGTTCTCAAATTTTAGTATTCTGGCCACTGATCAGGAAACCAGCTGAAGCAGCCAAAGCCACTCCCACCCATGCACCTGGGTTGTTTTCTGCAGCAACAGAGCTGTGAGGGAAGGTAGTGGCTGACTTATGCCCTAATATGAAAGCAGGATGCATGGGAGAAACATGCCTGATCCAGAAACTCCAAGAAAGTGCTCTCCCATCTGGTAATACATATGTAGCCCTTGACTGGTGTATGTCCATGCCCAATTCAACATGTATGTTTTCTTCTTTGAGCTGGCATCCTCAGAGTCTCAGCACATAATTCACATCTCAAGTTTATCTACATTTTCACCTCCAAAGCTTCTGATGCAAACCTAGCTCTGGAGCTCTGAGAACTAGCTCCCACTGCAAGAGGAGGACCACAAGATGTGAAAAAACAGGTTTTCTTCCATTGTTTTCCTGAGCTACCCATTTTCAGTGGATTATATTCCTGGTGGATCTTCTTGAATGCAAGCAGAAGGGTCAAGGCACAAAAATATGACAAGGTGTCTACACAGTCTTCTAAAACCTTGGATTTACTTATCTTTTTAATTTTGCTCTGCAGATAATTGAGGATAAAGTTTTCCAGCCATCATCCTTATCAATTCAAAATTATTGATGTATTTGTTAGTGCTGATGCATTTGATAATCCAAGGTTATATTCCTGTGTCATATAAATTATATACTTAGCATCAAGATGTCATCATTCTCCATCTTCCCTAGAAACTAATTTAGTCATGAACCTTGAAAGAGCCTAGGAAGGAAAGGCTCAGGATGTACAAATTAGAGTTGATCAAGAATCATTCTTTCAGGGAAATTCTTATTTAAAAATCCTCACTTATTCCATATGAAATCCTCACAAGGGTTATGAATTCAGCATAACTCTTTTACAGATCACAGAATCACAGAACATTCTGAGTTGAAAGGGATCCACAAGGATCATCAACTCTAACTCTTAAGTGAATGTCCATATGGAGGTTCAAAACTAAAAGTAGGACTTAATTTTCTGTCTAATAAAGCATCTTAGCCAACAGTGACCATCCTAGTAGTCACCTAGTGCATGTGAGATCTAGAACAGTCTTCAGTGACCAGAGGCTGAGGTCAGAGAGAAGATGCTCTAGGTGAATACTTTATGCTATTTCCACACACTACAGAAATACTTTCAATTCTTTATCACCAATAAAATAAAATAAATAAAAATATTCCTTTGGATAAAGAAAACTGATTATAATGCCTGATTATTTTGTCACTCAGCAGATAAAAGGAAGGTTGAATTCACATCCCTGCTTCAATGATTACTGCGTGTCTAGAGCAAGAAAACTAGGTAGGCTTTGGCTGATATGGGTAATTGTATAGTTATGAAGGTGGTGATGTTTTTCTATAGGCAGTTTGAACTCTTCGGTTTTTACTGAGTATTACAGCTCAAGAAGTGATATCTGGATCAGAACTATTTTTGGATCAATATCCACATTTTAAGGCCTAATTTGTCTGCAGTGTGAGTTTGGCTTTGGATGCCAAAGTATCAAAGTCTGGGGGATTTTTCCACCATGAAAGACCATCTCATGTAATTGTAGAAATTACAGACCTGCTGCTTTGGACATATGTAACTTAAAAACAGAACAGGAAACCAAAGCTAGCCAGATCTGAGTATGACACAGAAACCAGACTGAACTAGAATATTCATAACCATATGTTATCCATTCAGAAATCAAAGGTGTTTTGGTTTGGCTCCATTGTACTGAAAAACTCAACACTGCCTAGTCTTTTAGATCAGAAACACAAACATTTGAACACAGCAATAAAAAAAAAAAGGCCAATGAATGTGTTAGAATCTTTTATGGCTGCTTAAAAGACTAACCCATAAAGCACAACTAACTATTACACTGATTGGAAACTCCAAGTTAGAAAAAACCCTTTGCTATTCATTTCAGACCCCTTCCTTCCAGACTGCTCCAATCACAACAGAAATTGGTGTGAACTAGAAATGGACGAATATACATGATGGAGCTGTGTGTGCAAAAATCTCTTTAGGTTCACTGATTCCATCTAATCCCAGCACAAAATATCTCCCCAGAATTATCTACCCTATAGGTAGACCTGGCTGCCATTCAGGTCACTATTTTTGATATTAAATTAAAGTGATTAGCCCTGCCTACCTGCTACACTAAAATATTTTTAAATGGTTTCTGCTTTCTTTACAGACGTTTTCAAATGTGGCTGAACTAAAATCACTGGTCAGGCCAATCTAGCCTTGAAAACATGCATAGTCTGTTAAGAAGAAAGTCCTCTCCCATCATTTCCAAGAGAGCAGTATCAAACTGCAAAAATTATGAGTGAGTGATAAAATTGCATCACGGGTATTCATTTTTAAGAGTTCAGCAGAAGGAAAGTCACATTAAAACTTCATTCAGACAATCCCTTTTGCAGATTATTGGAGGAGCACTTGTTCAAATGCTGTTCATCCAGCAAAACGGTGATCATATCCATTAGGCTATTTATTTGACAACTTTTTCAATAATTTATCTAGAGCTGATGATACTGCTTTTGTAAGTGAGAAAACGTAAATTATCTGTCTCATCTAATTTTTGTGCTACAAGTTCCTGTGGACTGCTTTTGTACTAGTGTCATAGAAAC
Source organism: Leptocoma aspasia (assembly GCA_013399835.1). Taxonomy (NCBI): domain Eukaryota; kingdom Metazoa; phylum Chordata; class Aves; order Passeriformes; family Nectariniidae; genus Leptocoma; species Leptocoma aspasia. Next base: position 5,247 of record VXAX01002326.1, on the reverse strand, counting down.
CTTTTCCCCTTCTGTGCCTGACTGATTGCACCTACTGCACCTGAATAGTGTTTGCAATGGAGAAGAGAACTTGTCTTTCCCAATTAGAGAGCTTGACTGTTCTTACAGATGACCAAGTTTCTTAATCTCTTTGTCCTTTGAATCTGAACTATAAATTTTCTTTATACATTGATTACACAAGGTGGATTTTGTCTTTTTAAGTTCTTCTGCATGTTCATCTCCCTGTCTGAAAAATCAACTGGTGGGCATGAGGAAGAGAGGGCAAATTGACAGTCTGATCAGATGCTTGTCTCATCCAGTTATCAGGAGTCCCACCCTTTCAGGATGGGGCAAGCAGTCGGTATAAGAGCAAATTTCAGGGGGTGGTGAGAAAATATTCTCCTGGTGGTTACCTTATTTTGGAGGGTTCAAGATTTTCTGTCTCTTGTTTCTTTGTGAAGATAGCTGGGGTAGGGTGTGGGGAGGAAGTGGTTTTTTTCATTAGTCATAAAGGCAAAGGGAGGTGTACATTTCCTCTTCTAAAACTGCAATGCTTCTAGAAGCTGCTTGGGTTTTGGTTGTTTTTGTTTGTTTGTTTGGTGGCTTAGTTTGGTTTTTCATGGGTTTTTTGTAAGTGTTTGTTCAGGCACATAGGACAAGTTGATAAGTAAATGTCACTGCTAGAGCCCCCACTGGCACCATGACGACAATCAGCCTGAAGACCCATATAGACCCACCTATTTTTTCTTGGGCTGGCGGTGGAACTTCGCACTTCAGTGTTGCCTTACCAAACCTGAACCTGTGAGAAAGCCCTCATATAGCACCCGTCCCAAAGAGGCTCAGCTCGTAAGTTAGTAAACAACTCAGCTGTTTCAAATACAGTGGGAATCTTTGACTACTTATGATTGTTGTCTTCTTTGTCATGAAGAAAAGCAGATGAAAAGCAGATGAAAAAGCTAGCAAAAGTAGAGATAGCATGACAAATGTGGTCAAAGATGTGGCATAGTTTCACTGAAAGAGGACATAAGTTCGACTAAGGTGCTTTAGTTCAGAAAAGAGACTGATGAGGAGGTGTGATAGGTACAACCACTTCTGAAAGACAGAGAGAAGGCAAGCAGAGAAAATTTATTTACTGCTTCTTAGAACACGAAGTCTAAGGGCATCAAACAAACTTAACAGGTGGTTAACTTAAAACACATGAATACAAATAATATATAGATGAACTATGAAATTCTTTAGCCTGGGAAACCATGAATACTGAGGGGTGGTTAGACAAATTCATTGCAGTCAAATACAGCCGGACAACTGAACAAAAAACTGCTACTACAATTACAGGCAGTAAAATGCTTAGACTGCAGGTAGAACTGAAGGAATGATAAACCACAGAAGCTATTATACAGGGACTAATCAAGTATATAATAATAATAATTGAAATCATTCAGACCTGGATGCCAAATTTTTGAAGGTTTTGGGAGTTAGACTCTTTTAGCAGCAACTGCAATTGTCAGCTCCACATAGTTCTACATTTGGAAATGCTATGCTTTGCCTTTTTTCCAGAATTTTGGTTCACATTTAGAATACTACTTTTTTCACTTTTTTTTTCCTTTTCTTTTTTTTTTTCTTTTTTCTTTTTTTTTTTTTTTTTTTTTTTTTTTTTTTTTTTTTTTTTTTCCTTCCTTAATTTTCTTGGTTTTTTTTCTTTT
>VXAX01002325.1:343065-570305 GCA_013399835.1 Leptocoma aspasia | reverse complement strand
AAGAACAGTGACCAAAAATTGCTTTTACATAGGAATTAAATACAGGGCAAACAGCATTTAACTGTAGCACTGTATTTTGAGGAGCAGGAAGTGTGGACTGGAGCAAAGATTCAGAGCAGTGCCTAGGGGAAAGCTGCTGTATCTGATACAGATATAAATATGTACATGAAATCAACAGTGCTTCATTTAAGAATCAAGTCTGCATTTTTTAGTGATGCAGTGAATTTTTCACTGTTAAAGAAAAACACTCCACCTACCCAAGATATTTACATGTGTACATACTCAGAACAGCCAACTAAAACAAAAAATGTTTAGCTGCCACAAATAGGTATATAATGGGAAGTTTTTAATTAACATCAGATTATCTTAAAGCAATAATGAGTGTCTTGTTTATTTTTTTATGTATTGGAATTGAAGGGATATATTCTGAAGGCGATTAAGAGAAAGATGGTGATTGCCTGATTCTTAAGGTAATACTCTCTTTTGCTAGGGTGATGTGGGTGCTGATTGAAGTACATGAGCATTCCCACTAGAGGGGGGTCCACTCAGCCTAGGTTGTAATGCATTTTGGTTTTTTGGGGTTTTTTTGGTTGTGGTTTTTTTTTTGGTTGGTTGGTGTTTTTTTGTTGTTGTTGTTTTTGTGGTTTGGGGTTTTCTTTTGTTTGCGGGTTTTTTTGGGGTTTTTTTTTGGTTTGGGTTTTTTTGGAAACTCAGCATGAGGAAAACCTCATCTAGTCCCACATCTGGTTTCAGTCCTTTATGTTGTGCATCTTATGGTGACAGAAGTTACTTGTCTCTTACTCAGCTTAACTGTCTTTTATGCAAGGAGGTGAAAATCCAAATGAATGGACTAACGCACTAATGCACTGTTAAACACAGTAGTAACAAAGAATACAGAGAATGTTTAATTGTATCATCTGCAAGGTGAGGACAATTATTTATCACAGAAGTGGTGGGATCATTCTTGGAAAAGTAGAAGCAGCTTTATCAGAGCTGTTCAATAACATTTTTAATTAGAATTGTTATCTGTCTTCACTCCAAGCCATTTTACTGTCTCTGTGAGCCTTATGTTTCTAAGCATAAAAGAAAATATTTCTATATGTGAAAGAGACTAAGAGTATGTGAGACTAGATTAAACTTCTGTTTTACTCTTTGATGTCAGTTTGTTCTTCCTCTCAGTTTCTTGGTGAAACGAAGATTGAGTTTTGCACATGTGTTGGTCGTTGTGCCATGTTAATTAATGTGTTTTGAAGCTGTGGCAGTTGTGAGCATTCCCTCGGCCCTGAGCAGGAGCTTCCTTAGCAGAGCCCAGGTGCTGACAATATGCCTGTGCCCTGCAGTGAGGGTCCTGCCATGTGAGGTGGCGGCCTCTCTGCAGGTGAGGTGCAGTGCAGAGCCCAAACTGAAACTCTGCCTAGTCTGTGCTGGGTTGGTGCAGGGTTTCCATGCATCCCATCCATGTCATGCTTCTGTGGGGCAGGGGACAGGCAGCTCTGGACAAGCTCAGTTGGGCTGTCCACCCAGCTGGGACCCCTGGGAAGGAGAGGGAGGAGGAAGGGACAGCAGAGCAAGGGAGATGCAGTGTACTGGGGCTGGCAAGGCATCAGCATCTCTGATGGATTCAAGGAGGAAGTCAGAGAAAGACCCTGTGGCACAAAGAAGGCTCCATTTTTTCCCCTAATGAATCTCCACAATAGAAATGTAGCACAGTAATAAGCATCCACTCTCTGCAACTACCTGAAAGGTAGAACAGCTGAGGTTGTAGCCAGGTGGGGGTCAGCCTCTTCTCCCAGGCAACAAGTGACAGGACAGAAGGATATAGCCTCAAGCTCTGCTAGAGGAAGTTCAAGTTGGACACCATGGAGAATTTCTTCACTGAAAGGATGGTCAGGTATTGGAATGAGCTGCTCAGGGGAGGTGGTGGAATCACTGTTCCTGGAAGTCTTCAAGAAACAACTGGACATGGCACTTAGTGCTATGGTCTGGTTAACATGGTGGTGTTCCATCAAAGGTTGGATTTGATGATCTTGGACCTCTTTTCCAACCTTTATGATTCTATGATTAATGAGACTGGAGATAGCATCTGGGATATGCAACTACATAATAGTGGATGGAGAAAACTGAGTAAGTTTGAAAAAGTTTTTGGGGTGTATCTAGTGGTGGTAACTGGACGCTGTACCAAAACAGTAAGCCTAGTGAAAAGGAGTATTCACACTTCAGATGTAGACCACATTAACCCTAACCAAGATGCTTTTGGTAGTGGAATGACTTTTTTCAGAAGCCACCTGAGCATCTGAGTAGGGCACTGTATTGTGACAAGCAGCCATACAGTTATTTCCAATCCAGTGGCTGATTATTCTTTTTGGCCCTGGGCAAGTCACTTAACCCTCTGTCTGTTTCTTCATCTGTAAAATATATTATGGATATTTATCAGTCTCACCAGGACTGATTGTTTAATATTTATAAAGAGCCTAAAGGATTAGAAGCTTAATATAAGGCGCTAATATGTATAATATCATTTTAGATTGATTTTATTTACTTAGATTTTTTTCTTCTCTACCTCCCATTGAATGAGATGCTATTTTGTAGCCTCTTACTGTCATTCCTGATTATCTGGACGGGTCACAATTGGGTAACTCCAGGTTCATTTTCTTAATTTATTCCTAGTTCCTATGAATGCTTTATGTCCCTCCCACTTTTTTTTTCCTCCTTCCTTTTTTAATTTAGAGATGAAGAAATACCATATGTTGCTAGATCATGACATAAATATATTTAAGTGCTGCCATCATTGTTAGTTTATCAGCCTTTCCATTATAAACCCTGTTGTTCAGGGGGTTATAACTTTGGCATTATAACATGCTTCAGGGTGAAACTTCACATTCATTTTTTTCCTCTTGATTTGCTTTAAATCCTTCACTCTTCTTAAGTTAAACTGGAGATTAGATACATTAGTTATACTAGTTGTATAAATTATAATGCAGCAGTAGGCATTCTAAACAGGATGTAAATCAGAGAAATAGAGAATTTCCTAGTTGTTAAACTGTAAGTCTGAGAGCAGAGATCTGGGATTCTTTCCATGAGTGTGTCCCTGGCTTGGCACGTAACCACTAAAAAATTACTCTCTTTCTGCCTCACTCTTCTCTCTCTGTATTGGGATGATGACATTTCTGACTTCACTGGTGTATTGGGAAGCTTAATTAATTAGAATTCATAAAAGACCAAGATTCTCAGGTGAAAGGTGCCGAAGTGTGAAGTATTTTTAAGGAGTCTAATGAAAAGTCAGTGTGCCTGCTTCCCTACGTCTGTTCCTGTTGTCACAGATTAGCACATATCAACTCTAGAGCTGTGCAGTGTGTGGCACAGGCAAGGGCTTTGATCTGGAGCACCACTCAGTGACCTGGCAGCTTGTTTTTCTCAGACTTTCAGACATTCACTGTATCCCTCCACCAGCTGGTCTCAGCCTTTGTCTGGGGAGCTTGTGTTCCCTGAGTTCTAGTTTTCAAACAGTTCTCTAGCAGAAGACAGGACTGGAGCCTGCAGCCTAGACCTTGGCTGGAGTTTCCCCTTGTTGCTCTTCCACTTGGTGCTGGTGCAGAAGTACCCAGCCTGCTTAGAAGAAAACAGGAGGGGAAGATTTCAAGTGTTTCCAGCTTTTTTTTTTTTTTTTTTTTTGCAGGGACTTACCATGGCAGATCATTCTGGTTGTGCTGAGGCAGCTTTTTGGTGTAGTCAAAACTCTGTATGGAGAAAAATACTCCAGCTGTAGTACAGTAAATTCTAGGACACTGGCAGGTGCTCTTTATGTCATTCAGGTGGAGAAACCTTGTTTGTGTCATGAGGGATGCTCTCTGAGTTTCCTCACTTGAGGATTTCTGCTGTCAGCCGTTAGTTTTGCACATCCTTTCATGTGCATGTTTCTTAGGGTTGATCCAGACTGGCACCTTCATTTACAGATCTCTTCTTTGCCTGGACTGTGGTGCTGTGCTCAGGAGAGAGAGGTTCTTGCTAAATTTGAAATTATCTTTCTCCTTATAATTTCAGGTTGAAGTCTTGGCCTCCGAGGATGCTACATTTGGACACAAGGTGTGTAGTTTTGTGCAGTTTTGTTATATAGGTCCCAACAATATGAATTGTTGGATGTGATGCCACAGAAAATGACAATTTTCAACCTGAGAGTTGAGGATCCTGTGACTTGCATCCATCAATTCAGGAACTTTCCCTTGTGTGTGGTAATCTGAGAATGGCACACAGGCTGTCTTAATCCTTTTCTTGGTATAAAGCCTGTGAGAAAGTTGTACTTGCAGAAACCCATGTGGAAACATGTAAAGTCAGCTTAGCAGTAGGTTTTAAGATGGGACTTGCCCAAATGCTGAATTTGTTCTTGTTCCATCGATTTGCAACTCAAATTGTTGTCTGCTTGGCAGTCTGCTGAGTAAGCCACTTGGTTCAGGCCCTTTTTCACAGAACATCTCAAGTAGAAGGTAGTTCATTGAACAGCTGCATCACCCTGTGTTCAATTGTAGATCAGCGTGTGGCGGGCAACAGTGTGTGTTGGAGAGACAGCGTCAGACCCGCCCAGCTACATGGATGGGCTGTGTCCTACTTACTGCTCACGTTTCTTTGGCCAGTGAGCATTGTGATGATGACCACTGTTTTAACTGAGCAATAATAGCAGATGATTTTAATCGGGGCAGATTGTGTGTAGGCTATATCCAGTTAGCCTAAAAGAGAGTGGATGGGGAAGGGAAGAAGGAGATTGTAGGAACAGTAGGCTAAATCATGACAGTGAAGATTTTCCTGCTGCTGGAGGCCAATATGCTGTGATGCTACTGCAGGTGAAAAAATAGCAGTGCTGTTACTATTAAAGTAAAAAGGAAAAGCAAGAAAATATTAAATAAGTTCTCCAGGTTTATTTGGAATACAATAAGTAAAATTAACCAGCAGGGAAAAAAAGCTTTAAAAGTACATAAATATTAATGATGCCAGAATTTACATGTACATGTCTATATTGTACATTTTTATGTTGATATGTGATAAAGTGATTTCAATAAATTATTAGAAAACAAACAGAGCTACTCTGGTATTATTTGAAGTATATAATGTATGGTAGTCTGCAGTATTTTCTGATTTTTATTTAATACCCAACAAGCATACAGAATATTCATTGAATATTTAATAAACCTGGAGGGTCAGCTCTTGTGAGCTCATCTCCATAATCCTTCAGACTAGGTGGGTAAAAATAAATATTACTGATGATTATTGTCGCCAGTCACTCTTAGAGCTAAAAAAAAGCACTGTGGAGGAGGCTTCTAAGTTTTTTTCGTGGCTAGATTTACAAGGTGTTTTTATGTCTTGTCATCCTGATGGACGTTCTTTGAAACTCCTTTTTATTACAAAAATTTGTAAGAGTTTTCTGTTGTTAAGCTTCAGTTTTACAGAACTGAATCAGTTTGTTGCCAGCTCTGACCATCAATGTCCAGAGTCCCAAGCATGCTTTTTCCTATGATTCATCTTCAGAACCATCAGGATCTTTTAAACTCTCTTATAATAGTAGCTTTATGTTATGTAGTGAACTATCTATGTTTAGGAATGCCATGTACTTTTTAATCAATCAAAAAGAAAGCTAAATGTATCATCCGAAACTTGTTAATCCCAGAATTTAGTTTTGCTGTCTATTTAGAGATGCTGCAAAAGCACTTTCTTCCCTTCTCTCCCTTAAGAGATGCTTTCTTTACTGTCTGTCTCAATGACAAATAAATGCCAGTGTCTCTGTTACGTTAACAGATATGTGTGTATGCCAACAGAGAATGTGTATAAGCAAAATTTTTAAAATGAAAAATAGTTAATTTTATAAATTAGAAAGTAAGTTGACTACCAGAAACACAGTTGAGAAGGATGTAAGGTTAAAGATTTGCACCATGCGGTGCTTTCCTTGGTGCCTGCTTTTAGCCTGAATTTTCCTCCAGGGCTGTTGTAGACTGTTGAGGGGAGCTATCTTTTTCGGGTTTGGGTGTAGCATATGTCTCAGCTTGAAACATTGTAGGGCCCCTCTGTATGCAGGAGCAGAAGCATGGTTTGATGCAGGTGATGACTCTTCTTTTGACTGCATCCATTCCACCTATCCTTAGATGCCACTTAGTTTTAGGTTGTTGACAGGCTGTGTTGCCTGTAGATACATATAAGACTAGTGTCTTTTGAAAAAGGATATTTGTAGACTACTGAAAGAATGTACAGTGTAATTTGTTATTCTTAAATTCTCCATGATTTCAGTCTCGTGGTAAATACGCATACTGCCAGCAAATGGGACTGTTTCCCAGGAAAAGGTTCTGAATGAGACATCAGAACATTGTTCAGCTTCTCTGTACTTGCCATTGGCAAAATGAAGATCTGGCTGATGTAGTGTGCCTCTTGAATGGCTGAGTCTTGGATGATGATCATCATCCTCGTAAGTGTTTGTAGAAATTAGCTACAGGATGCTTTTGATACAAGTTAAGCATATTGATTTGGACAAAATAATTCTTATTTTAGAAAATAAAATGAAAACAAATAAATTGTGTCGAACTGTCAAAATACCCAGGGAAAAGGCATCTTGAAGTATGAAATCCTATCTTTACTCCTCAAGCATGGAACAGGTGCAAATTTGGAACCATTAATAGTAGTCCTTAAAAATGTTTCCTCCCCCTCAACTTTTTAATAAGTAAACAATCTTCTCCAAACAAATGTAGGACATAAGGCATTTATTAGAGCAAAAATTACATTTTAGTGTGAACTTCTTGTTTTCATTTTGCACATATGTGTGACCAGTACTGTTTAAAAGGCCATAAAAAACCTAAGCACATTTTCAATCAGTTTAAAAAAAAGTTGTTGTTTGATAAGTATAAATGTGTACAGGTTTGATTACATTGCTGTCCAGAGCTTTCTTTTGGTTGAATAGAAGGAAGTAAACCCATTCAGCTTTCTGTGCAACTAATTTTACAGAAGGAGGGAGCTGTTGCTGTGCTGTAACAGCTCTTTCAAAGATGGTACACATGGTGTTCAGTTTAATTTACACATTTATTTGTGTGTGTGCTTGCATGCGTGTTTGTTTTTAAAGAAAGAAAACCTTCCAGCTTTTGACTGGTTCCTTTGTTTCAATATTTAGAAGGGTTGTGATATGTGTGTGGTTACGCATGGAGAGATGTAGGGGGAATGACCACGTAACAAATCATGAACAGCTGATAGGTGATCTGGGACAAGCTTAACAGTTATGCCTGGTTTGTTCGAATTCTGCTGAGGATAAACTTACATATATAATAATTCCTTCAAAACGGTAGTTGCCAAGAAAGTAATGTAGAGTAAGAGTGAATAGATGGAGTGATATCTGCCCGAGTCTGCAGTCAACACACAGGAATGTATTTCAAAGTTGGAAACTCTTTGAGTCCCATTAATCCTACTAAAGCCTAATGATGATGTGTAAAATACTAACAGTACCAATTTATTTTGTGTTTATTTTAGCTGAGTAGGAAGTTATATTTTAGCAGATGGGACCAGTGTTCACAGATAGCAGAGAAAATAGGAGGAATACAAAGATGTGAAAAAGAAAGAGAAAAAAAAAATAAGGTGCCCAGGGCAGAAGTAAAAGGTAAAATGTTTAACCATTTTGAATAATGCTCATTTAAAGACCAAGGCAATGAACAAATAAAAAGAGGAATGTGGGAGTTTTTAAAATCCTCCTAAGAGATTCAGATGCTCAGTTTCCATTACGACCTTTTTATCCCTGAGGTAGAATTGAGAATCTTAGTCTGAAAGGTTGGTTATTATATAAAGATTTAACCCACATTTTATTGTTATAGAAGCTGCATGTTGGCATCAGTTGGAATTACGGTGTCAAATGCAGTAGCACACACTTCATACAGGCTGCAAATGGTGTCTGGCCCTATCTAGAGAACAGGATGCCTGACTTTTTAAATATCTGTGCTCAGTTTACTCTCCCTCCCTTTCCCTAAGGCTTTTACTGTCAGCATCCACCTGACCCAAATAACGTAGGGTAGGGGAGGCTTCATTCAGTTAAGCCTGGTGAGGTCACCTTGTGCACGTGTCCCAACCTGTCTGTGGACCTGTGGAGTGCCATCAGCTGTGTTCGCAGCACTGGCCACAGAGCCCGCCCTCCTCAGCTAATGACGAGGTGCAGTGATTCCAGCTTAATGCTGCATTAATATAAATAAGTTTGTTAATGGCAGTCCAGCAGCTACATGTCAGAAGGCCCACAAGTTTGTGCAACAGGAAGAGAGACACTTCTGTTCCCACAGTGGGGGAGCTCCACCAAGAACAGGACTCTCTTATTTGGTAGTGAGCTTTAATCCTTCCATTGTGTGTCGTTTTAAGCTGTGTTGTGATGTAATTGGCTTAATCATTACTATTATGTTGCTTTGCCCAAGTTAAGATTGTAATTTGACATATGGAAATAAATGGCAACTGGATTAGTGATTTACAGGTGTCATTTAAAAAGGGAGCAGGGAAGAAAGCCTTTCATATTTTGCAAGTGGCATGTTTGCTAATGTACAGAGGCAGAATTAACCACACAACTGCATCTCACGCTGGTTTGAAGTAGGAGCGAGCTTCACCTGTTCTTTTCTGGGACTGTCTGCTGCTGGGGTTGAGGAAAAAGAATCTCATTCCCGATGGATGTGTTCACTGTAGGAGTGATTTTATGTTTCCTTTGCAGAAGACAAATACAGGAGTAAAGCTTTCTCTTTGATCGAGAAATCAGCATAATGGAGAGACAGCTCTATCAAAGAAATACAGCAAGGGTGGTATTTCTGATGTGGATGTGTCTGTATAGTGGAGCTTCCAGCATTGTTCATGGAACTAGCCGTATTTTTGTTTTATGACACAACATAAAGTGATGACCTTGTACCATAATTTAGTAACTCTGGAAGTTGTTTAGAGAGTCTATTTCTAAGTCTTTTAAAGTATGTGCTGCTGGATTGCATTTTTAAAACATTCTTTCTCTGATACAGGATACATGTTTTAAGAATCAGATGTACTCAGGACTAAAATATTTTTCCTCCCAAACATACTGCTTTTACTTGAGTTTACTAAGGTGTTTTTTGGGTTGCTTTGGCAGGGGAGTGTTGGGCAGAGTGGGGAGATTTATGCTTTTAGGGGAGGGGTTTTGCTTTCCTCCACCTTGTAGATGCTGCATTATTGCAACAATCAGCACATCATGGTGCATCTTCTGTAGTCTACTTATTTCCATATCCCAGATAGCAGAAGTTCAAATCCCGAGGGTAAATTGAGCTACACAGTGTAGCTATGTGTCAGCTTCCTGGTTTGAAGCACAGGACATCAAAGGGAATGCATTTGGTGGCTGACTGTGAGTTATGACTGTGCAAACCTAGAAAGAAACTGTTGTTCTTGCAATATGTGTAACAGAACCCTTGAGCTATGAGATGGAGATGGCATGAGATAAAATTGAGAGACATGTTCTCAAGAGACTTTTTTTTTATGTATTAACTTGATTTCAATAAAATAACACTTCTTGGAAAGAAAAAGAAAATAACCAATTGAAAGAGAAGAAAAAGTAGACATAAAAAATTGTTCTCTTCTAATGCTCGCCTTATTTAAGACAGCTTTCTTTTGTTGAAAACTGTAAGCAGCCTTTGCTCCTGCCATCTGGTGGTTGCTAATAACAGTTGCATCTTCAAAACCAAATTAAATTGTTTTAAAGCCAATTAATCCTTTTCAGAAGAGAATGTTTCCAAGGGTCAGAATTATCTCTGTCTTGATATGTTGACACTTGGATTGTCTGTGTGTGCTTAGTATATGGGAAAATATAGAGAAATGAGTCCTCATTTACATCTGTCTTTGCACTGTTGATTTAGATAGGAGCCTGGGAGTTGTAAATAAGTTTTTGGATTTGTTTTAGCTTAGAAAAAATAGATACTCATATTAACCTCCAGTAAATTCTGTTTTGCTGCTCATAGGAGAGTTAGGATTGCATGTTTCCCCAGTTCTGTTTTTCATTTCTTTGTGGGCTTGTTTCACCTGAGGCGTTCAGATGACTAAAAGGATTTAACAACTTCTTTTCTTTGACTCAAGTTGTGTTTTGGGGTTGCTGAAGTCTCCTGAGTTCCCTCCGTGCTGGAGTAGAGAATGGCATTATAGCAGGGAACAAGGTGCTCTTTCTTAAGGACCCCTTACAGATGTGTCAAAGTGTCTTGAAGTACTTATGACTAAGTAGCAGTGACTTGAACAGGTTTCTCTCTGAACAACCTGTGCATATCACTGCTATGCTACTTGTGACAGTCCAAGAAAGCATAAAACTGAGATATTGTGATCATGTTTTACAAATTTCATCTCCATAATCAATAGTTCTTAATATCTGGTAAGTTTAGTCTCAATAAATACCTCTGTAGTTTGTGGGGTTTTTTTTTCCCATTTAGTTTATACAAATTAAGAGGCACACCAAGAGATTTATGGCCGTAAGTTCATCTCCATCCATCATGCAGTCCTAACTGTGGTCCAGCTTTGTCCTGAGTGCTACAGGCAGTAGAGGAGTGTATCTAACACCTTGAGTATGGAGGGTGATTCCAAAGAGCACCCACTTGTGCCCCACTCCTCACAACTTTGTCCTGCTTCCCATATGGAGCTCCTATTTAAAGCTCTCTGGGAGGATGGAAAAAAGTGCAGGCTTCCTAGAGACTGTGATGCCTCCTTGTGCAGTGGAGATGGGTCTGGACAATTCCATAACAATCCTGCATAAAGAAGAAAAGACAAAATGATACACAGAATAGGAGAAAAAAAGCTGTGTTAGCTGAGAAGCCCCACTTGTCAGGAAGTCAAGATCAGCTGGATAAATGACGTAATAAGAGTTGGTTCTCTCCTCCTTGTGCTCTGTGCCCACACTCCTGTACTGTCAGGAAAGACAAGGCAAGGTGAAGCTTTTGGGAGGACCTGTCTCCTGTGGCAGTGTCCCTGTGTGTGTATAGCATGTCAGGCTTTCTTGGATATTTCCTTTTTTCTTCTCTTGCTAGTGATCCAAGCTAGCCATAAATACATGTTTAATGTTCCTTTTCAGCATGAAGCATCTCATGGTGCTTGCAGAATAAATACTGATGGCCTCAGGGTTAGGCTTAGGCAGCTTACATGGGTATGTGGTAACATTTATTTTACAAAGCTCCCAAGCACTCTGTGGCAAGCTGGAGTGAGCACAGATGGTAAACGTGCCTTCCTCAGCACCCTTGAACATCGTTGGCCTGTGGTTGGCCCCATGCCCTGCAACCAGCTGGGATTAGTGCTAAGAAAACATAAACTGCTGTCTTTCTTCTTACATCATCTTTACTTTTGGACATATATAAATGTGATGAAACAGCCTTCGTCTCCAGCACTGCATGGTTTAGGTTATCAAGGTGTGGATGTGGCCACATTTTGGATTTTGGTAGGAATTTAAAGCTCCCATTGCCTTTCTGAGGGTACCAGTGTGGAGTTTTCAGAAGATGTGTTTGCAATTCAAAGCAACTGTTAGGTATTTGCTCAAGTGATGTCTGTGAGTAAGAATCATGGAATGGTTTGGGTTGGAAGGAACTTTAAAGATCATCTAGTTTCAACCCTTCTGTCATGGATAGGAACACCTTTGAATCACGTGAGGTTGCTCAGAGCTCCATCCAAGCTGGCCTTACACACCTCCAGGAATGGGGCATCCACAGTCTTTCTGGGCAACTTGTTCCAGTGCTTCACGACCCTCACAGTAAAGGCTTGGTAACTAATTTTGCTAGCCTGATTGATGAGTATCCCTCTTTGGGTGGTTCTATGCCCATTTAGATTGCCACTATATTAAAATGAACTGCTGCAACATTGAACCGTCCAGCTTTTGTAGTGGTACCACCAGCAGCAGCAATCCATATTTCCCCTTGCTGCTTTTATGAAGAGGCAGTCTGTAGTATGGTTTTTCCTTTCCAAACTTCATAGAAATGCCAGAATAATGCAAAATTTGGTACTGCTTTCATGGTGAGACTATGCATCTCTTCAAGGGTTTGAACCCAGTATTTAACACCAGTCACCACATCGCAGCGACTTAAGTAACTACCAGAGGAAAAGAATTTATTTGCTCAGTCTTCCTTCTGTTACTCATTAAATTTTAACTGGTGGGTGCACTCAGGCAGCCTGAGTCTGGTGTGCCTGAGTTGTCTGGCTGGGTGTGCTGCTCAGCATCCTCCCTCGCTCAGCTGCCTCCTGTTGACATGTAAACGGCGGTGATGCTTGCCTGATCAGGCAGGTCCTTTACAGCTCCGTGTGGCCCCTTTGATTTACACTGCTGGTTTGAACTTGGAGGGAGTATCAGATTTACCAAGTCATCTTAACAATCAGAACACAGTTTGCTTGTAAATACCTGTACATTTTAAATAAATGTTGAGGCAGGTGGTCTCTTTGTTTAGGGGTGGGAAGAGAGCAGCTCAAAATACTTGCAAATAGTTTGCTGTTCCTCCTTGAAGGAGGTGAGCAAGTTAGACCAGATTTCTTTTTCTTCTGTAAATTCTACCTAATTGTACAACTGGTGAGACCAGAACCGTGCCTTCCAGCAACCAATGCCACCTTGCTACAGAAAGCATGCTCCCATTCAGATTGAGACTTAAAACAACAAAAACCCCACAAATACTTATTTTTTTATGAAGGTACTGTTAATGTGTTTGCCCTTTTTTTTATAGCATACTTTTTTAGCAGCATGAAATACAGATGTAGAAAAAGATTCAGATTTCTGCTACATGGCTGCTTCCCCTGATTTCAGAATTGGCTTGTTAAAACTAATGCTATGTTTGAGGAATAGGAATTGCAGAGAGGAGCGTGAGAAAGTTGTTGGGTAGACAGATGTGATTTAGGTTTTCATTTCCCCTGGTTTTTTTCCTGAGACAAGGACAGGTGTGTATCATCGTTCAGAGTTGTGCTTTTCTGGAAAAAGTGCTGTTGACGTGTTGCAGATTTCAAGAGGAAAAAACAACGACAATAAAGCAGAATCTGGGGCTTTTTACTGAACATATATTTCTTTTACAGAAGACATAATTTTTTAACTTGGAAGCTTCAATTATTTCAGTTTACTTTTTAAGAATTTCTTCTTGTGAGACAGGGTTTTCTAGTGAATTGGGATATTGATGGATAATTTTACTAGATCAGGATGACACTGGGAAATCTTGTTTTTCTAGGCCATTCCTTTGATTTTCTTGGTGAACAGTTAATTATACAGGGTCTTCATATTTTTTATATAGGAGGATCAAGATTACAGATCATTTTGGCATGATTTTCATACTGTCGCAATGCTTTACATTGTTTTCTACTCTACACATGTGAACTATTGTGACAGATTTCTAGTGTAACAATTATTCTGTGTGTTTTATGATTTCAGTACTAAATCCTTGCTACTACATGAAATAGACAACAGACAAATCTACAGTCTCTTTACGAAAACTTGCCTTGCCATTTTAATCTGAAGCAAAATAAGCATTATTTGTACCGTTCAATTTAACGTCACTGTGTGTTTTCATTCCATCATCCAGTTCCACCCCCTACTTATCAAGATCTGTTTGAATCTCCCTGAGCCTCCTATGAAACTTCCTCATGGTGCTATTCCTTGTGTCAGAACTGATGTACTGATTACCTTGTACATGTAATCTATATCTAGGGTGGTTTTACAGCTTCAGTCCTTGTGCAAGGGCTGTGCTCCAATGGAGGGATGTACACCTTAAAATCATCTGTGGGAAGAGCAGTTAGAATACATGCTGATCTAAAAATTAATAAATGTATTTTAAGAAGTGAGTTAACTGCTGTTTATGAAAGAAAGTAATGAAGTGAATCATGTGGAATTGGTTTTTGTTGCATCGAAGTAACTAAATACCATTATAGCATACATGATTCTGCAAAAGCTTTACAGTAATGTAGGTATGGCTGTTAATACGTTTATTAACTTGTAGGTTTTTTAGCCATCGTGTGTGCAGAATGCTGCCAAGGTCAAAGTTGTAAAGTTCCCCGAGTGGTATTAGGTAAAGCATTGGAATTTTTATTTAGGTAACCTTTTTTTTTTTTTTTTTTTTNCTGTGTCTGCCCCCACAGCCTTCCCTTCACTATCCTGCAATAAAATCAAGTCCATCAACCTTGTACCTTTTTTTTTTTTTTTTTTTTTTTAACCAGCAGTATTGTGGAAAAGGATCTTGAAGGAGAAATTGGGGGATGCTAGGTTTGGAAACAGCATGGAATTAAGGAAATGGGATTAGAACTGCAGTCTTTGGTGGAGCAAATGTTGAAGGTGATCACAATACTCTTAGGATCCTGTGTGTTGTCTGGCTTAGTTATAGAGAGGTTTGAAAAATGAGAAGGAGAAGTTCAAACTTGATACAGTGAGCAAGGGAAAGCTAATGGAGCACATTAAAAATGCAAGCTGACCTAGATATACTGTTGAATGGTGCCATGTGGTGTGCAGCTTTATATGGCAGGCTGCAGTGCCTTGTTGACCAGAATAAAAGCTACAAAAGCTGGTGATAATACTGCATTGTTTACAAGTTGAAAGAGAAGATAGAACAATTGGGCTGTCCTGTTCTATTTCATATTTTTCTATTTCAAGAAAAACAACTATTTTTCAACATAAAAACAGTGACTGATTTCTGTTAAATGTATAGAATATTTTTTTTTTAAATTACAGAAATCACTTTTGGGGAATGGTCAAGGTGCATGCCTCATTGCCACAAGTGTGTCTGCTTTCTGCTCTCCTGTTAAAGCTGCATATAACAGAAACCTGGAAGAGGGAAGAAAAGTTAATACTATGCTAAGAATTAGTTGATCAGAGCTAAATTCTTTATCTCTGGAATATGATGATACTCAGAATGGAAAAGGGGTGGCAAAATCCAGACATTAATTTTATGGTACTTTACTTCCAGATTAACTTTGAATAACTTGTTTTAAGAGGTGTGAAAGTATCAGAAAATGTTAACATTATATTATTTTTTAGATAATACTAAGGTAACTTTTAGCTGCTGTTTGAAACTTGATGGTAAGTTACTCATTTTAGTACTGAGACAATTTCAACTTGGAATTATTATCTTAACTTATTTATAAATACCAACAAAAGCTTACAGAGGAGATGTTGACATCCCTCTCCACCTATCTCCCATCCCATCCTCCTGCCTTGCATCTGCCTTAGCTCTCCTTGAACTGTGTAAATGCAGGCATATTTGATTGGTAAATTATATATTTTTATAGGTCTAGGAGGTTTGAAATTGATTTTTTTTCCTAGGGCTGTATGTTATAATGCATTTTCAGTTGGTAGAATAAAATAAAAAAGGCTTGCATGTACCTGTGATGCATTTGATTCCTCCCTGCAGTGACTCATTGTGGATCTCTTACAGCTAAGTGCTTGTTCCTTGTGATCAGAGGAAAATGCTACACACCTTCTGCTTCGTGCCTATTAAATTCAAGTTTCTATTGTAGGCAGCATTACACAGCTATCTTTGAGAATTAAAGGGGGAAAAATACGAAGAACAGTAAGTGAAGTGAAAATTCAAAAAGCCACTTTGTTCGCCCTCAGCCCTAATTCTGATTTTTAATGCATTCCTGTTCTCATGCTCGCTTCTTCCAAATTTACAAATTTTTCTTTTATTCAGAGCCCCGGCCTTTGGTACCATGTTGAAATTAATGACCATAATGACACTTGCTCTTTTATGTCTCCTGGAACCTAAATGATGGACACCAACCTTTTTAATCCTGTTAGGTTAAAGATAACATACAGTTCCTCTATCCAGACCAGTATTTTGAGTTGAAGAAGGGATTGTTTTCTCCAATTTTGTTACCATTTTTCCCCCTCACCTTTTTTATTCCCTGAGGGACCGGTCTGGAGAACAAAGTGTCCGTGTTCCTGGGAACAGAAATAGATTGTTCCATTCATAATTTAGTGATCTATTTCTGTTTGGCAAAGTTAAGCACATGCTTAACTTCAGGTCTGTGATTAAATCTCACTGACTCCAGTATGACTTAAATGCTTTGCAAAACTGTGACATTTTTTCCTATTTCACCATCACATCATTCCTTCTGTCTCATTGCTCTTTTTTTTTTCTTTATTCTTCCCCCCTCTTCTGCCGTGCTGCAAGTTGACTGTGCTTGGTGTCAGCAGTTTATGTTCTGCATGTTTAATGAAGGCTACAGCTCAGCTCAGCATAGCCCTTCCTCTTATGCTAACAGAATTTTGATAAATGAGATTTCCTCGTGTGGAGAGTCACGAAGAGGCTTTGATGGGAAAAGGCAGGGCATGAAATCAGCACGTGTCAGGGTGTGCAAATCATAGGCATTTTAAACCAAAAACAAAATAAAATAGTTGTTATGACTAACTGTCTTTAAAATGTGTAGCTTCCTATGAAGCACAAAAAGGATTTAACAATACACCAGCAAAACAAAAGTAGATTTGAAAAGCAGTAATCTGAACCAACGTGTTCCTACCTTCCTTCTTGCTCTGTATTCCCTGTGCCTACCACCTCAATTGTTGAAGTATGCTATATATAGGCAATTGGATTACAATAATCACTGCTGAGCTTAGCACGTGGAAATGTGTTTCAGTTGTGGTTTATATCCTGTGTTGATCCAAACCATGAGAAAAATCTATTTTATGCCCACTCAGGTTATTGACTGCAATAGAGGGAACTAGTGATAGATAAAAAGAAAGTGCCAGCAGATACTGAAAGAAATCTTCTCAACTGAGGTGCACTTCTATGATCCTTCCTCCTTTCCCATTTATATGTTCATTTTTCTGATACTGCTCACTGCATTCTACCCTCCCACCTCTATCCCACATTTCTGGTCTTTCTCCTTCACGCAGATTTAGCTTGTTCAGTGATCGATTTCCTGTTCAGACGATATTGCTGTGCAATTAAAGAAAAAATGGTTTTGTGTGCTTGCATGTGCCAGTGAGGTATTGGATTGTTGAAATAACATCAAATTCTTCACTGAAGATTATAATCTGACATAAATGATTCAAGGGCAGAAGTAGACCCTCCATACCTAAAACTGGAACTATTTTATTACCTTAACTAACATTTCGTAGAAGTTTCTGCAGCTGTAGTGGATTAGCAGTGAGTTGTTTTTATTGGAGAGATGAAGAGAAAGGACAGTTGGTATGGTTATAGTAATTAATAAATAACATAGTTAATTACTCTGCTGGCTCTCCACTATGTTCAGAGATTAATTTAAATCAATTTATGCTTGCTTCTATTAAAATACTCAAAACTGTATTTTTATACATGCACGCAGAAATATGAAATATATATATAGACAAAGCTGTGTATTTAATTATAGATGTAAAATTTTATTTCTTATGTATCTATGTTTAGTTACGTAGGCTTTTTTCTCCTTTTTTTGGCAGGATTTTTGCATGGCTTCAAAAGAGATAATTGCTGATCTTGTAATTTTTTCATAAGTTGATTCATGTCATACCTGGGCACTAAATCTTCCTGTAATGTCTGCAAAAAGTTTATCAGGATTTTCTGCTCCACTCCAATTGCTCTCCTTCCCTCCTGTCAGCCAGGTGCAGATGGGGCCTTCCACAGCTGGGAGAGGCTTGGTGCAGCACTCCTCCCTGCAGAAAACCAGTACCAACCCCAGGTCCAGCTCCTTCTGGGCCGTTGTGTGCATTTCATTTTTGTGCAAAATGGAAGTCACAAACTTAAAGTCAAAATACATGAACAGAGAATTGTGTGGGTCATATTATCATCGGGCATATGTGTGTACACACACACATTGTGGCACAGGCACTACCTAGGCTGGTAGTGATGTCAGAACTATTTGGTTTGTAAATTACTTAGTCCATCACTCTTCCATTGGCTTTACTGGGAAGTCAGCATTATTTCAAGTAACTACTGGGCTCTCAAGATTTGTTTCAGACACATTTCTCACAGCAAGTGAGAGTTGGGCTAAAAATAATCTTGGATAAGACTGTGCAGAGAATCAAGTTGGTACTCCATAGCTCAGAAGGAGAACACTGTGGGGCAGATCCCTCTCTGATTTCAGAGGGATTGAGCTAGAACTTGAAGATACACTAGAATGCATCCTTCCTAGGAAGGAATGTGTGCCCTCGTTTGTCTGGGCTGTGCTCATAGAGTTTTGCAATTACTGGAGAGAAGCTGTGAATGGGTAATGTGCTAGGATCATATCACCATCAGATTTGAAATACGAGGTTTTAGTAAAACAAAGAAAACCAGTGTTAGAACGTAAAAAGAGAACTATGTCCTTTCCACATTTGAGAGTTGAATCCTGTTTATTTTGCCTTAAATTGTAGGGAGCTGGATAAAGACAGGTTACATATTTTTAATCCCTGATCACTAAATCCCCAGTAAGTGAAGCCAAAGAATTTTGTTGTTTTTTGGTTTTGCTCCCTGCCACTTATTTTCTTCAGACTAGACAGAATGAAATATTCAGTCTAGAATAGAAATATTTAAAACATATGTAATAAAGTCTTTCTGCAATAATGTCTAAAATATTGGATTATCTTGTGAAATAATTAAAAGTAATTAAAAACAATACCTTATATGGCAGCACCAGGTTCTTTTTTTTTCCTGCTGCATCTATTGCCACAGTTTCTTCTTGTTGATCTTTATTGTGAATGTACATTTTGCCAAAGAGCATTGCTCACTAAGATTTGGAGTTAGTTTATAATATTTTACAGTGAGTTAAAGTAATTATACTCTAAACTATGAGAGTGTAATTTAGAGATTGCATTCCTTACATACCCCCTTTTATCGTGTTCTGGCAAACACCATCCTTCTGCTACATCTGATGAAATATACATTTCAAATCCCAAATGTGCACACACTTAAAAAACAACCCTACTGAGAATGGCTGTCACTTCATGGTATTGGTGGGACATGGGTGCCTTACCATTTTCCCCCCTGCAAACTGTGCAGTGCTGAGCTGCAGCAGTAACCTCACTCCTGGGGGAGCGCTGGCCTAGCTGAGTATACCCAGTGCTCTGTGGGCTGGCTGCCGCTCTCTGTGGGGGCCAGTGCCACCCTGGGCAGGATGCTTCTGCTTAACCATAAATATCTCAAGAGCCCTCAATTAGAGGACTTTCCAAAATGCAGAGTTGTGTGGAGCCTGAAGTCTACCCAGAACTAGGTGCTGTGGTGTACAAAATCTGAAATGAACTCCCAGTGAGACCCCGATGATTGCTGTGCTTCAGCAGAGGAGAAGAGTTTGCCTTCTCACTTTGCTACTGGCGCATCTTTAAGGTGTGGGGGAAAAAAAAGACCTGTCAGGGCTGGATAGATTTCCAGATATTTCTCCAGTTAGAATTCTCTCTTCTTATTTTAGTCTTGCACTCCCAGTTTTGCTCTGCAAAGTTACTTGAGTTCAGCATGTTCTAATTTAAAAGTGAAAGATCGTTTTTGCTACACTCAAATACATGTGACCATTGCACTGTGGTCTCCTTGCATACTTCAGCAAGCCTGGAATGTCTCACTCTGGGGCTTGCTTCCCTCAAGGCTCATCTCTCCGTGTTTTGATAAAGAGATGAAAGGTGCGGAAAAGGGCCGGTGTTGAATGGAAGTTCATTGTCTTGATCTTTGATTTATCCCCTTATCTAGATGTAGAATTTCTTACACTTAAATATTTTAGTAACTTAGGGGAAAGAACTGTGAAGTAATACGTTTTTCTAAATTTAATTTTCGAAATGCCAACAAGCTCAGTACATTCTGGGACATGTAACCTCAAAGCACAGAGAGTCTGAGTGAGCCACTCGACTATGTAAATTGATCAAACACCAGTCAGTAGATTGAAGTGTACATATTTGCATATGTACACTTGTATATGACACTTGGTCTAGAAGAGAGTGGATTTGCTTTGCTGGAAAGATGTTCAGTAAAAGTGAATATGACCATTTTGACATCTAGGCTAATCAGTTTAAGAGCAGGTTGCCTTGTTTCTGTAATTGGTTTTGCCCCCTTGTCATTTTAGTATTAAAAAAATAAAATTAGGCAAGAGGCCCCAACTAACAGAAAATAAGGCTCAAATGCAATGTTATCTGTTACTATTTCAAAGTTATGGCTCCCTACTGCGCAGTAAAGTTTGTGCTAGGAGGTGTAAGTGGAAAAGCTAGGTTCAGTTTCTGTCAATTTTGAGATTTCTTTATGCATACACTCTGAATTTTTGTGTGCTCGTTGAGAACATCTTGCAAAAGGCTTATGTACATATGAAGTTCTGACTGCGTATCTGTAGAGCTGTACATGCTCAATTGGAAATAATAAAGTCAAAGATTTTCTATACCTCGGGTCCATTTTGTGCATACTAGCAGCATGGATAGCAGTAATGGTAAACTCTTTGGTGAAAATAAAATAAGACTGAGATTGTCACTGTAGATTGCTCACAGCTCTGCTTGTTGCTTATGTGTCACTGCTGAGCTATAAGAAAGAGCATAATAAATTTAGGAGGAGTGTTGCGGGTGCCAGTCTTCAGTTTCCAAAGGGCTGCGCAAACGTCTGGTGCTCGGCTCCTCCGTCCCAGAGGTGGCATCTGCCATAGCTGAGCAAAGGGGAAACGTTCCCTTTTTCAAGTCACTGTGTAACAATGGAAGGACAGTTTTTTAAAGTGAATTTTGAAAGTTAGTTACACATTGAATTATTCAAAATTGCAATATAGTATTTCTGGATTTCAAAATGCTTTATAATAATTCATATTTATGTTTCTGTGGTAAATTGATGTGAAGGAATTATTTGTAAAGGGATTGCAAATAATTTCTATTCTTACGTATGATCTTGCAAATCAGAAAGGAAGGAATATTTTAAAACAGAAGTTGTTTTAAAGTGCATATATGTTAGCATTTTTATTCTGTAGTTGGATCTTGTCATTCCAGACTTAAAAAAGCTTTTTAATACCTGGAACCAGTCTGTGAGGAAATTATAAGATAGATGATGTGATGAGCAGATGTCCAATTCCAAAATATTATTTGGACATTATCCAGGTTTTGGAATATTTTTCAGGGAGAGAGTCATAAGCAGTTTTAATAATTCATTTAGAGAAAGCACTTTTTGCAACCATTTTCTGAATCCAATTACTTTATTAATTTGTCTCATTTCTTTAACATTATTTATAGAAGAAAACCATGACATTTTACTAACCTGTCTTTAGGATGATGTAAGTTATTTAATAATGTGGATTTGAAAGTCCTAGATAACCAAAGATTATATCATTTCCTTGATATCATACATATACTAAGAAATGTAATAAGCACATGTGCCTGCTTTCATTCATGCACATATAGCAAGGGAATGAGAACAGCTATGCATGGAACTGATTGCTTCCCATATATTTAGACTTAATTTTTGCGATAAGGGAGCTCTAATCCCATTTTTGAGACCATGTATGTTTTTCTTACAATCCTCCAAGCAGTAACTAAAATGCAGAGTATTATACTCTGTAATAAGAACTCAGCTGTATTTTCTCTTGAATGGAAAATGCTGTTCCTTTGGAGACACTTGTATCCCCATGGCATAGGTGTGGTTATGCTGAAAGATCCATGGAAAAAATAAGGCATCGTTCCTGTTAGTGGTAGAAACCAGGTAACGTAGGAAGTCTTTTACATTAAAAGAGGTTCCCAACTTTTCTCTCAGATTTAAGGATTTTGTGTCTGGAACATAATGCATATTTTCCTCACTATGCTCCCACCCCCCAGGAAAGAAGAGTGAAATGGGAAAACAACATTCTAGGGAAGGCAATTATCCTCTCAGCTTTATCTTGGTACTCCTGTTTCACTCTGGAAAAGTAGTGACTGAGAGTTGCCACGACATTACATCTGTGCAATTTATCAAAGCTTATGGGATTTTTACTTGGGTTACAGAAGGCTCATTAGTCATCAAGTCAATTGAACATAGGTCATAATTATTACAGTATTAGAGCATTCTTGAAAAAGATAAATAAGTGTTAGGGCTGTGAGATCTATTGGAATAAAAGTATTTTAATAAAAATGTCAGTATTTTAACATCCTTCAAGATCCACAAAACAAACCTGAACTTGACTTTCAAATAAATTTTAGTACTGCAACTGATAGTGAAAGTTCAGTGATAAAGGGATACTGCTGCCTAATTTTTGAAACATAAACCAGTGCAATTGTGAAGGAAGGGACTGTATTTCTGTCTCTCTAGGATTGTCCTTAATGAGAACATAGAGAGTTTGCATCCAGGAGAGAGTTCCTGTGTGACTAAACTTTGCAAATCTGTATGGTTTCAACAGTCTTCAGGTCCCAGTTTAAAAAATAGTAGCTTATGGTTCCCTACTAACCACTTACTCCAGAGAATACATCTTCCCATCTGTTCTTGCATTTATCTTGCATGCTTTTTCTGCAGACCATTCTTTTGCATTCAGACCCCATGATAGTGTCCACTGTGAACAGACTAATGTTCAGAGAAGCAAGGACTAAATTACAGAATTCTCTATCATCCCTGTGGAGCTGAGGTTGGTGTTGAACCCATACTTCCCCTGCTCCCTCCTCCTCTGGTGTGTCTCTGACTACCTTGTTGTATAGTTTATGTTTCTCTAGCTTTACAGTTTTCAGACAGGCATTGTCCAGGACTATGAAAATTGTGTCTCATAATGTGCAAGGCAGCTGCAGCATGTCACATTTTCACTTTGTAAACATGAACACAGAAATTCCCTTGCTGAGTAGAAATTTGCATGCAGCTTGGAGGCATTAAAATACCGCATCTATAGGAAATCTTGGTAGAACTTGATACATTTGTTGCTTACAGAATCTTGATCATGAATGAAAGGAAGTAACGTTCCTGAATTTTAGTTCCAAGTAATGTGGATTTAAAAGGGTTTTTTTAAGCTATTAAGTTATTTTGTTCCAGGTGCTGGTGGAGGAGTTTTTGTAGCATGTTCTCCTTCCATCTGAAATTCTGGAACCTTTTCTTAAAAGCTGCTGTTTGGAGAGCCTTTCATACTTCCTGTGAAATTACTTATTAGCACATGATTTTGGATGTTGTTATTAGATGAATTGTCCTTTTCTCAAAAAATATGAACTCCAGTATGTTCCTGGGTCTACCATCAAGCAGGCAATATCCAAAACTTAGGCCAAGGTTTTGATGTTATTGTGTGATGAGTGTGCTTTTTATTTGCTTCCTTGTAACAGCTGAGAGCAGTCCCAGTATAACATGAAGTTGTAAAATTTGAGTTGTGTGATTTTAAGAATAATCTCTGCATTCTTTAGATTAGGTGTCTGTCAGGAGGTCTTTTGACAGATGATACTGCAGGTGTTAACTACTCCTAGCTACTAATCAGAAGTTACAAACCTCATAACACATGGAGGTATATTTACAGTAGTCCAGACAGTCATAGTTTAAACCATGAGACTCGGTTTGAGTTTCATTATCTTGGGTGCAAGTTTACATTCTCTTACCATGATTTTTCTGTAAAAGCAGCAAAGCAGTGAGGTAGACAGATAGAAGAGCCCTAACCTTCATCATTCAACCCTAACAGTTTGTCAGGAACTGTAGCTATAGGACAAAGGGTAATGGCTTCAAACTGAAAAAGGCTAAATTTAGATTTGATGTTAGGAAGAAATTTTTTACTGTGATGGTGTTGAGGCACTGGAACAGGTTGCCCAGAGAAGCTGTGAATGTCCCATCTCTAGAAGTGTTCAAAGCCAGGTTGGATGGGGCTTTGAGTAACCTGGTCTAGTGGAAGGTGTCCCTGTCTATAGCATGGGGTCTGGAACTAGGTGATCTCTAAGGTCCCTTCCACCCCAAACCATTCTATGATTCTAACCTGTCCCAGCAAGGTCCTTTGAAATAGAGCTGTAGAAACCTTTGCCCCTGGAGGTGAAACAAATTGTTAACAAGGCTGTTTGCACTTCTAAATACATCACCAGTTCCTGGGCAGGCTTTGTATTACAGGCTGCCAAATCCTTCAGCTTTTGGCTTTACCAGATGTATCCACTGAGAAATTAAGGAGACTTGTGTACCTCTGCAAAATTTGATTTGGTCTTAGCCTGCCTCTTCACAGAGAAGTTGTTAATTTCATAAAGCTGGATGCTGGTGTTCGGGGAAAAAAGAAAGAGAAGAAGGAAGAAGAAAAGCAGAGCAGATGCATTTCTTAGCACAGGGGGATGTGAAAGGGCAGTGTTCGTGGGTCTTCTTCAGGGACACACGCTATGCCTTTAGATTGCAGGAATGAAGAAACCTCAATAGCTCTTGAACACTTCCTATGAGCAGTAAATGCAGTGCAGAAAGAAAAGCAGTGTCTGTAGGGCTTTATAAAGGTTCCTGTAACAGCATTTAACTTAGTGGTTTTTTCAATGTAACCTGTTATGACCTAGCTGACTGGCCTTCGTTCACTTTGCTGGGGTTCGTACAGAACAGGAGTGAAATCAGCAATCGCAGAAGGGAAATTAAAAATTTTTTCAAGTCATTCTATCACTTGAAAGCCATGATTTAAAGCCAATTTTTAATGGCTTCTTTTTTTTCCTTGTCAATTGGCTTTGCCCCAAATCACATTGTTTTCATGAATCTGTTGAGAGTAACACAGTACCTAACATTATAAAAGGTGATAAGCTGGAATTTGGAAAGCGTCCTCCATCTATTTGTATGAAGTAAGCAGCTTGGAAGGCCATGCAACAGAGTAACACTGGAATTGTAAAACAGTGAAAATTCTATTTGTAGAACTACTCTATGGCATTTTTTCTTTTAAGCAAAGATTCAAATGAGAAATGAGTTAAGATGAAAGGTGTTTGAAGGGTACAGGTGGTAGGTCTTCTGTGGCTCTTAGCAGAAGAAGCAGGCTTTGGCCCTGTGGTGGCCCGGAAGAAAGAAGCAGCACAGAAAGCTGAATAGTTACCATGTCTTTGTGAATGCTCAGGTCCCTTCAGGGAACAGAAGCACGGATCCTCCACCAGTATTTCCAGTGTGAAACAGTCTCAAGCCTTGCTTTGCCCTTCTCACTTGTGCTATGGCTGCAGCAACTCGTGCGTGGAAAATCAGTAGTATAGATCCTTCAGAAGATATGTAAGGAAGGTGTTTCTCTTTGTCTGTTGCACAAGCTGTTATTCTTCCCTCCCCAGCTTTGTAACAGGGGCTTAATACCAAATTGCTCCCATAGCTGCACTGTATGGAACAGTGCAGGTACACAGAACTATATAATGAGATGTTATACAAAATGAATTTAATAAATAAGGAAAATCCTCCCTATCTTGTTCAGCTCTATTTTGGAAAGCAAGGATGGGAAGATGACCACTGATTAAATGTATCTGGTATTAAATCTGCAAATGAAAAAGAAGTTATACGGGAGTAGAAATTTGAAAGTGATTTAGAGAAAATAGGGGAGCAAAAAGATTAGGAAGAAGATGAAACATTAAATGATATTTTAAAATTATGATGTGTTCTAGCTGAAACAATGTGTAAGCTCTCAAGTATTTAGTACAAGGAAGTAAAAGCAGCCCTCTCCCTTTAGACCAAAATAGGTACGTAGCTTGCCTGAACTTTACTTCCAGAAAGTCTTGGTTTTTTGTTATTATGTGCTATTTCCCTATACTGAGTAAAATTTGTAGTTATGCACACTGCTAACCAAACAGCAGGAATGCAGTATGCTAATGGTCTGGTTATATGTCTAACTGTTCTTTTTCTTTAGAAGCATTTCCTTCTCTCTTTGGGGCTGAACTAGAAAAAATGCTCAACCCGAGTCTCTACCGGTGATGACAACAGCACAAATTTAGTACATCTCACTTAGAATGTCAAAGAAGATAATTTGGCTGTTGGATTTCAGAAGACTTTCCACGTTTGCAATACGTTTGAAAATTTCAGCTGTGCTGACGTAATACTGTGGAAAATCTTCTTTTGAATTCAATTCATGTCCTGATTTCCCAGAACCAGGAAGTCTCAGAGCAAGTAGCTCACCTGAGATTAGTCCTTTACCACCAGTTTGAGAGCTGTGGGGAGACCACACGTCTAGGAGCCCATTAGCCTTAAGTTGGCATAATGGCCATGGAGAATTTCTGCTGATACTCTCATTTGCTCAGACTGAACACAGGAGATGGCAATGTGATGTTAATTTACTTTTGTCTCTTTGTTTAGCTAGTGAAACACTTGTTTGATGTTCAAATACATATGTAGGATTTTAATCTAGATGCATTAAACAGACAACAAATAAAAATTATGCTTTGTGGGCATCTCACTGGTGTTGAAAACCAGAAGGCTAATGTCTGCAGTAAGCGGCACCATCTAAAGCAGTACCTAACTGTGTTAGATCTCATAAATCCTTTATACTTAAAGGAAAAGAAATTCTGCTTGGTCTAACATGAAATGTAAAACTTCCTACCTCGAGCAACAAACCCATCTGTCAAAGCTAGTCTGTAAAGCAGTGCCCC
The DNA here is from genome assembly GCA_013399835.1 of Leptocoma aspasia. NCBI lineage: Eukaryota > Metazoa > Chordata > Aves > Passeriformes > Nectariniidae > Leptocoma > Leptocoma aspasia. The sequence goes on along the minus strand of VXAX01002325.1, from coordinate 543,949 downwards.
ACTGGATGATCTGAAGGGCAGAAAACAGCTGTGCTTATTCCAGGCTGGCATTTGTTAGCAAATAGTCTTTGGGTAATATTTATCAATGCGCTGGTCTTCCTTTAAGAAAGCCCGAATGGGTTGCGCGTGTATTTGCTGAGAAGTTTAGCCCCAAAGAACAAGTTTGGAAAGGCAGAAAGAAATGGAGACCTGCCAAGCCTGTTGGCTGGAGTCATGGACAAGAGCAAGGCCTGTCTGAACTGCCACTCAGTTTTTATTCTGCGAGTTTGCAGGGTTGGTGATTAGAGTGGCTTTCGCCCAATTATGCTGTGATTATTCCGCTGCACTGTAATTGACTGGGGAGATATGCTAATACCTGTCATTTGGGATGATAAAAGATGAGCGGAGGACGCAATGCATTATTTAGCTGGCTGTGTGATAGATGAGGGATGCGCAGAGTACTTTAATTGCTGAGAAGAGAGGTTAAGCTGAACGAACGAATGAATTAGAAATGAGTTTTTTTATGGCTTGTGGAAAAGTGAAATAAAGGGAAATGTGCTTTAAAACTGTAGCAGCAGATAGAAGCAAACACGACAAGACGCGGTCTTTTAGGCAGCTTACTTTCGTAATTTAAATATATAAGACAAAACACGGTTTAGTGTTCAGTAAATAATAGTAACAATAACGATAAGAAATGCTCGGTGAGTTCATATCCTTGCCAACAAAATCGTTGTAAAAGGAGCTGTTTTTGTTTGAGGTGAAATTTGGTTATTTGGAACCTTTGCAGTTTCTGTTGCAGTTCAGACCTTTAAAACCTTGTTTCTAAGGGCTGTGGTACCACTGGTGAATAATGTTTTGTGTGCACAGGTCAGCTATAGATTTACATAAATAATACAGTGCATACACATACATATATACACACACACACGCAAAATCTCTCGAGTATTTGTGTTATACAGTTAATAAGTGCACAGAGAGAGAAGTGAGAGAAAATGAATATTCATAACGGTTGGAGGAGTGTAATGATACAATTAGCAAGAGTATACAAATAACTCAAAAGTGACAAAGCTCTTACCCTTTGGGTGGGAAGGTCATTAGAAATTGCATCTTCCTTAAAAAAAAAGAAAGCTAATGAGAAACAGTGAAGGCGTCCAGTAATTTTCCTATTGTGTCATTCTTTGCATTTACACGAGCCTTTGCCTGTGGTTCAGGAAAATATTTAGAGTCTGTTGCACAAAGGCATCACATAGGTTTTTGGAAAGGATTCTAATTCGAAGTTAGGAAAATAAGGTATCTGTCTGTGTTATGACTGGACCTTTATAAAATGGAGGAAATTATCTGTGGTGTGGTTGACTTGTCCCCAAACCTGTCTAACTGCTGGCAGTCTGCTGTTTGTCCATTGCACTAAATTTGTTTTTTTCCCCGAAAACACTGGCTCTTGATTGATTAGTATAGCATGATAAAGAATTTGTCTAGAATACCATGCCTGCAGAGCTGGATACCAGATTGAGGTGGATGCGGTGTTACACATGTATTCTGCTACTGAAGTAGAGTTTGCAAGGCCTGATCAATCCCCCAAATATATTCATAACCTTGTTCTTTCTGCCATTCACCAAAATTTCTTCATGGCTGATTTTCATCATCTTGGTTGGGGACTGGCAACTTGCTTTACAGCTATGTAGTCCATTGTTAACCTTCTTTTTTTTTTTTTTTTCCTTAAGTTAGTTTTAAAAGAGCAGTTTATAAGGCAGTTTGCTGCTTTTATAGAGCAATTTATATTGCTATGTGCTGGTTAGTATAATTTTTCTAAAGTGACTATTTGGATTTCAAAATATAAGTGCCTCTGGTTGCACCTTGGCTTCTTTCCATTGCTTGAATGGATGCAGCTCTCAGAAAAGCTGTGCGTCTTTGAAGAAATAAGCAGTAAAATGCTCTGTTATTGTTTTATGGGGTATTATATAGAAAAATCTTAACTTTTAAAAATCCCTTATTAACTGTTTTTAAGGATGTTACAAGAGAAAGTTTATTCTACATTACTTAGTTTGTGATATAATATTCAGTGTAAAAGAAATGGATTTTGTGGTCCAGAGAGAAACTCAGGCAGTTTTGCTTCTTAAGATGGGATACCCCTGACAGCAGTCAGCTTTGGGGAGCATGAGCAGTGCTTGGCACACTAATCAGATCTTCAATATTCGTGCAGAGCCAATGGTCTAGTGTACTACAAGTTGTGATCCTAGTCCAGCAGCACACAGATGAGAAGAGGCTATGGGAGGGAGCAGGGGAGCTGCTGCTCGTCGTGGGTCCCAGGTGGGAGTGGGTCCCTCCAGCAGGTGTTCAGAAGTAGTAGGATGGACCCACGCATGCATCAGGCCGGGATCTGGTAACTTCTGTCATGAAAAATCCCTTTCTTTTGGTCTAAACTCTCCTGCCATTTTTGTGGTTTGTGGCCTCTTAGAGTTTTCTCTCGTTCTCTGGGTTGTGATGTATCCCTGCAATTAAGAAGGGAATGGGGCGCAGCCCTGCTTGTGTGCAGACAGTGTCAGCACCTTGGGAAATGATCTTATCCAAGTGCATGGACACAGTCAGCTGTTCATGTGCTCCTGTGAAAGTGTGGGTCTATACAAGGAGGATGAGGCTCCTAACTTTTTTCAGACTTTCCCAGTCAGAATTCCTCACAAGCACTACTTTCACTTTATGCCATGTACAAAGCATCTGATGACTTTCAGAATGTTGTAACTATGAAATCAGCATGCATGTTAGAGGATTTTCATACTCCTTGAACAGTAGATTTTAACTTGCCCAGCAAGATAAAAATCACTTACAATACAATAGCAAAGCCTGGCTGAGAGTGAGCCATTTTTCAGCCAGATTTACCAATCAAAGATTACATTATATGTATTGTGTATATACAGATGTTTGTATTTGCATAAACATGTAAATATATGTAAATAATTGTGTAATGTATGTAAAATTTATCTGTTACATGAACAAAGAATCCATATAGTTAATTTCTGTATTGAATCATGATGTAAAGGGGATGAATACTTAAGTTATAACACAATATACCTGAACTAAGCAACTTGCTTATCATCAGCTGAAATGAATAATAGGAAGGAACAGAGTGTTAGATGGTAAGAGTTAATCTTTGTTATGTTTTCTTTAATACCTTGTTAGGTCAATTGCAAAACATTAGTCCCCAGTTGTCACTTGGCTTAGTGCTAGTTCTCTACATATAAGTATCTATAATTTAGATTCTCAGGCAAAAATAACTTTATTTTGTTACTGATAAAAGATGAAACATATTTGACTGACATTGTTGGAAATAAGCGATAAGAAACTTTAACAGATCTATCAATCAAAACAGCAGTTTTATTTCTTGTATTATTAGCTCCTGAGGCTTTGCTGCAGCGCGTGAGAGGTAATTTCTTACTGTAGGCTTTTCTTGCTGTGCACTTGATGTACTTCTGGGGTGGGTGGTGAAAACTGTACATTTTATTTTGTTTTCAGGATTTCAGTCATGAGGTTTTGATGATCTCAGCTTGTTTCTTTAGTAGTTATGTCTGGCTATGATCTAAGAAATCTTGGAAACCCACTAAGGCAATAGAAAACAGAGGTCAGGAGAGAATGGAGTAATTTTTTAGGCTTAAAAACATTGGGGGCGGGAGGGGAGCAGTACTGCTCTTACAATGCTTTATGAAAGCAAACCAACAACAAAACTTGAAAATTTCAAAGCATCCTTTTCACAGTTTTCCATCAGGGCTCTATACACATTTTGCGTGCTACTCTAGGCTCCGTTTGAGAAGTGCGCTCTGGATGCTGTGAGTGATGCTCGTGGTGGTTTTTGATCCCCAGATCAATCCCAGTGATGGGATTTTATTGAAACCTCCAGTGGGTGAAACACGAGACAAGGCAACAGAAGCTCCTTTGATAGTGCCTGAGTAGCACACTAGAAGAGGTAGTGATGTCATCCAAAAGAAGCTATTTGGGAACCACAGAGCGCAGTACTGGAGAGAGCACTTTCTTTGACTCATCTGGCATGAATGTGGACCTGGTATACATTTTTATTCAGAAAGAGGGAGGGAGTTTCTCCCCCACCCCATTTTTTTCAAATAGTTTTAATAATATCATCCCAGAGCCTCCCATCTTTGAATTACAAATTGCTCAGCTATATAAAAATGAATAGTCACAGCTATGTCTAAAGCCAGGCACATGATTCCAGGGCTTTGATTTGGACAGAAACGTCTGTGTTCATGTAACTGTGTAAATAGGCACACACGTACACAATATACATACAGTAAGAGTTTTCTTATCCCCAGTGGAAAAAGGCTTTTTGTGTTTCCTGAAAGAAAAAACTAGTATTAACTACAAGAGGCCAGGCCCAAGATTTAGGATAGGGATGTTACTCTGAATTGACAAGAACAGCTGTGAGTTAGAAAGAAATGTGTAGGGAGAGTAAAAAATAACCATTCATTTCCAACTAACAATGCCATTAAAAAACTTGGAATTTAGAGGAGAAAGTGTTATCGTACTGTCCTGTGAGAGCACTAAGCTGTGAGTGGCTTCGCTTTATACTTCTTTAAAAATGTATTTGTTGTTCTGTGTTCTGTGTCAGAAATTACTAAGTGATTTGATACTTACTCAGTAATGCCTGTGAGCAGTAATTGCTGAGTCATGGTACAAAGTTAGCTTTTGGTGGGAGATTGAAGGGGAGTGTGACCAGCATTGTATTTTCAGCTTCAAGAAAGACATTCCAGCAATTCTGTGCAGACACAGAAGCAGAAAATGATGCTGTTTGGAAGTGCGGAATTTTGATTTTTTAAATTTATTTTAAATGTTTCAAAGGTAATGAAACACTTTCTAAGAGTCTAAATGATTTTAGGGGGAAGGGAATATACTTCTGTGGTTGTTACTTAATCAACATCTACTCTGCCACTTCACATCAGCTTCTGTCATTTCCAAGTGAATTAGTTCTTTGGGCAGAACGTTAAGAGGAAGTGTATTGTTCTTGGCAGGGCACTTGAATTTCTAATTACCAGATTCTTGCCTTAATTGCAATTACCTGGACACCCAGGCAGGGTGAACTTTTGGAAAAGAATGTAATTAGTGCAGAAGAAACCTCGCTGCCAAGTGCTTGTCTGGATATCTACACTAAGCAGAACCTTGATAAGTTCACATCTCTGCAGACACGCTATCAATCCATTGAGATGCTGCCCAAATGTTGTGTAAATCTGTTGCACTGTGTATGATTACTGTATGGTCTGAGACCTGGTGTACAGTTAAAGACAACTATTGGCTTTTCTATTCCTGCCTGAATTTAGGGAGGGAGAGGGACTGCTCTGAGAGAAATGTCTACATTTTTTGTAGGTGCTCATCAATAAGGAATTCGTCACACACAGAATTTGTTTAAATAAGTAGCAGTAGTAAATTGTGGTCTGTGTGAGATAAAAGAGCTGCATAGAGTAATTTAATTAAAGCAAAAATAAACAAATAAGTTCCTTTATTTCTAGTAGTATTTGTAGTGAGCCATTCTTTGCATACAACTACAAAAGCAAAATGTTGCCAGAAATCTTACAAAACCACACTTTTGAGCAGAGGTGGAGCCATAGTGAGGGTAGTTGTGAATACATGAATGTCCTGATTATAAGCTGAAATCACTTGGCTTAAGGGCCTCTGGAAAGGTTTGCTACATCAGGCTTTTATTGTCAGCTCCCTTGTGCTGGTTCACAGGAAAAATTAAACTTAATTGATGAAAAATGAGGGAAAAGGAATTAAAGAATTACTACTTTAAAAAAAAATTACTGAAAACCGTCTTTCTGTAATTGCGACCTTTTAGTAATGCAGCTTTCAAATAATGTTGCTGATGAGGAAATTGAAAAACTTATGCATTAAAACATTTTATGTACTTTGGGGAGCTTTGTTTCTTTCCTTGATCCCTTTAATAAAAAACCAAAACCTCATAGAAACATGGATGTGATTGATCCCTTTGAGGTCAGGGATGGACACACTTTGTCTCCATGGTGGTAGCCAGTTGTAACATATCGGTGTCACTTATTGACGGACTGAAAATAAGAGAGCCCCTCAGATAAGTGCCTTTCTGTTTGTATAGAGAGAGTTATAAAACTGCTTTGTTCTTTCAAAAATGCAGTTAAGAGCTCTTCAAATGAGCTGCTCAAATGCAAGGCTTCCCGAGCGCACATAATGGTGAAAGGGTTGTGGTGGGAAGGGTGGTGGTGGTGTAAAATTCTTCCAGTTGCTTTGAAATAACACAGGGCTGGAGGAGAGGAGGGAGGTGGGCTGATGAAACCCTGGTGAATAGTTAACTGGTTTAAATTCAATTACTGGGCTGTTCAAGTCGTTAACAAGTACATCAATATGGTTTTTATTAACAAAAGTTTTCCTGTCACATATGGTGTGGTTGGCAGCAAGAACTTGTTCTCAGCCAGCCTGGTTGCATAGACAAACCCCATTCACTCAGATCCCAGTGGATTTTGCCCATCCCTCACTTTTGCCAAAATGGGAGTGAGGATACTAAAAGGCCTTGGGAGGCAATTCAGGAGATTCAAGGTCAGCGAGCTTGATGGGCTCAATATGGAGGATTTTACACAGCTTCTAAGTTTTGTGCTTATGAAGAGAAGGTGACATAAAAAGTTTGTTGCTATGTTTTCCTTATTATTTTATATCTCTGCTCCCTGTTTAAATTTGACTGTTCTCAGTCTTAGCAGTCATGTTCTTTTTTCAGACAAGTATTGTTGGAGAAAGTCACGCTTTTCTTTCACTCTGTTTTAGCAAAAGTATGGGTTTCTATGCTTCTTGTGTCAGAAAATAATATACACATATTAGTATTGGGCAGAATATTGGAGAGAGTATGTAAAACTCTGCACACAGGCAACCAAAAGTTTAAAAGACAATTCAGATGCTATGCTGAAACACTATGAAGTCCTTTCTTTCCAGGCTTCTTAAGCTCTTGGAAAATTAAAGCATTTTCATGAGGTCTCAATCACTATTAAATTTGAAGAGCCTTGGCAAGAAGCATGATAATGAACATATTTTGAATATCTGATCAGCAGTTTCTCCTGTCCTTCAAAAATAAATAGGGATGCAAAGCCTAGATGTACTAAAAATATTTAAAAAACCAAACCAAAAAAAAAAAGAAACCCAAACCACCAAAAAACAAAACACCAACTTCTAGGGTTTCTTTAATATTTTAATTTTGGTGGTCTTATAACTGTAACATTAAAAGAGTTGCATGTGGGGATATAGTTCCCTAATTGTTACAGCTAAGCAGAATTCACTCGATGAGTGCTCAGTGACCACTAGTCGTGACCATAGCTTCTAGCATCACCAGAGTTGTTAACATGTCTTTGCCTGGTCACTTCACTCAGGAAAGCAGAAACCTCCTTAAAGGTATTTTTAGCATTCTCACAATTTTGTTAATTTGCACATTTGCTGGCAGTGTTTCTTTTTTTCTCCCTCAATCTTTCACTAGGAACAAGCAAGAGATATATTTTGTTTTCTTCATTGTTCATATTTTTATGCCCTTACTGCACGTCCTGTACTTCTAAATATACTTCCCCATACCTGTCTTTCCAAAAAAAGCACGTAGTGCATTTCAGTATTGAAGAGCACTGGAAGAAAAAGGAAATTTGCAGCTGTTTTAATACATACATGGCAATGAGGAGATGGAAAAGATGTACTCATAACTGGTAGTTTTGCAGTTCCCTGTAAATTAAACTACAGATTTCAGAAAGTGGAAGTGGACCTGGGTAATATTTTGCTTCATAGTTAGAGCAGGTCTTAATGTTTCTAATTAAAGTCATGGTGCACGTTTCGAAGTACTAAGTTGTACCAAAAGCTGGCATGGAATCAAATAGTGAATCCCTTCAATTTCACATTGCTCCGAGTGAGCAAAAGGCCATCTCTTCTGAGGATGAGCGGGGCCACTGTTTGCCCTAGGATGATTGCTGGTTTTGCACCTAGGCTAAAATGCATCTCTTACCACGTGGGTCTGCTAAATCGTGTACTGCTAAAGTGAGCAGAGTAGACATTATGATTTGCACTTTGCTTCCTTTTGTTTTGAATTCAAAGGCCATCCCTAATTGATGGAGGTTTCCTTTACGATGCACTTATTTTCAAATCCATCATGCAGTGCTTCTGCTGCCCCTTGCCTTCGTGATGTGCTGGTCTTTGACCCAGAACTGGTAAATGAACCCTGCAGGGAAATCATTAGAGAATTGGAATGGTTGCAGTGGAGGGACCAAGGGTCAAACCATTACCTCCCTGTAGGACCGTCGACTTAAATTGGACTTCTTGCTTTTCGGAAGCAGGTCAAGTGTCAGGGACAGCTGAAGTGGTCAGGTACAAACTGATACTGATCATGGACACAGTTTGGGGGTTTTAGCTTAAAAAATTAGGGCAGCACAGGATGGACTTAGTCTTATGGTGCCTTCTCTATTTCTCTCCTCTTTTCTCCCTTTGAAAAGCAAAATTAAAATCCTGAGGAGTCAGTGAGAGCCCACTCTGCTATTAATGTGCTATTTGTGATCTTTTGGCATACATAATTTTTTAGAGTAGATGGTTCAACCTTTTTTGTGTTTTCTTGCAGTTTTCTTCGATTGAAAAATAACAAATGATATCTTGTAACAAGAAAAAACCTCCAATAATTGTTTTGAAGAATATACCTCCTGCTCTATTTCCCCTTTCTCAACTGTTCTTTGCATAATTTTTTTATACTCTTAACAAATGTGAAATGACCTTTTTAAGACTGTACAAAATAAATACTTTGCACTCCTAGAGGAAAAACTATGGCAGTGAAATATACTGCTGGATATGACAAAGTATTTAATGATTTAATTTAGAAATTTGATGTCTTGAAATATTTCTATAATGTTTTCTATAGAAAAATTCAAGTGTGTAACTGTGTAAAGTAAGTTTAAGATACCAAAAGTCCCAAAAAAGCCATGATGTCATACTACTGAAATATGACCAAAACTGCTGAAGGATAAAATAGATGGTACTAAAAAAAAAAAAGGAAAAAAGATGAGTGTGTGAAACCTGAATTTCTTTTCACTGTGACATAAAAGCGCTGCAGAGACCCCTGAAAAACATCTTTCTCCTTGTCTCTGTCCACTGTTGTTCATAGTGCACAGCAGTTAGTAGGTTTACGTCACTTTTTAACTTGTGTGAGGAATTCTCCTTTTCTGAAATAATTAATGAGGCACAAGAATTAATACAAATCCGTGTTTGAGTGGGCTGAAACCCAGCTCTTCTTTTGGAATGGGTGGCAGAGGAGTGTTTCTACAGAAGTAAATGTGTTTTGACCAGGGAAGATAAATTAATTGCAATGTGTCTGCTACATAAATGTTTTTAAAATATTAATAATAAAAAAGTGAGCAAAAGGAAGAGGCTAGAAATAGAGTAGCATCTCCATTTCTGTGCTTGCAGAAGGGACTGCAGCCTGCCCCATGCCCTGGCAGCACCTTGCCTACTGATCAGGAGAGACTGAGGAACTGACCAGCTGGAAACTGTTGTCCTTTCCTCCAGCTCCTTCCACTTCCAGCAGCTCTTTCCCCTGCAGGAGTGTGGAGCCAAGGAGCATGCCCTTGCAGAAAGAAAGCCACTTAACTGGCACCTTGGGTACTCTGTCTGGCAGCAGACAGTTTAGGGCCGGCCGTCCGGAGAGCAGCTCCATGTGTTCCTGCTGGCAGAGGGAGAGGGGGCTGCTGCCCTCCTGTCAGGGTGGGCTGTGGGCAGAGGGCACACACAGCATGGCCTGCAGCCCCTGCCCGAGGTACAAACCCCTGCCTCAGCACAGAGGCCAAAGGGAGTGGGCTGGCAGCCTCTAAAAGTTAAACAGGGAGATTTTTCATTCACAAGGGCTATTCCAACAGTTCCTGGTGTTGATAATGGTGAATGGTGTGTAATGAAGGGCTGCACAGCTCAGGGAAACAGTTCTTTGAACATGACTTTTGTGCTGTAGTGCATCAGGACTAACAACCCAACTTTGTCTGATAGCAGGTGATGGGATAGGAAGCAAACTGGAAGGAAAATTGTTTTCCCCAGCTTCTCACAGAAAGCATGCAAGGCACCAGGGTTTTTGCTTGTCGGTCATATGGTTTGCTTTAAAAGGTGAGGATCTGAGTTTACAGTAACAATATCACTGGTCAGATTTTAGCCAACTAGAAAGATAGACATGGCCATTTAATGTAGTGGTACATTGGTGTTCAGTACAGTTCACAGCAGGGAGCAGTATTTTAGGGGTTGGGATTGGCAGGTGAGCAATTACGTTCCCTACCACCTGTCTTGTTTTGGAAGGAATGGTGACCAATAAGTGTTTTTCCCATTGCTAGGCATCCCCTGTATAACATAAAGCCTGCAATTTTATTTACTTTTTATTTACTGGTAGTGTTTCCAAGGTTGTGAACCTTTGAGCTTTATTAACATCTTTACTTTTTTTTTATTCCAAGGTAATAAGTAGAAAATAAAAACTCTAGAAACAGCATTGCTGATCTCTTGATTTCCCCTAATATTCTGAAAAGCGCTATATCTGCAACTTGAAATCAGCATGCACTACATGATAGTGTTAATTTATTTCAAATGTGTCTAGTTTTACACAGAGCTTACTTTTCACTCATCTATATAGCTATGAATATAGGTAAAAGTGGGTATGTTATGGGAGATACAAGATGTTTTCACTCAGCTGTTTGTTAACCTCTGACAGGTGATAAAGAATCAACATTTGCACTCTTAAAAACTTTAATTTCCTTTTTTTGCACATTTGTACCCCCAGAGTTACTGGCTCTGCCCCCTCTCTGTTTCAAAATTCAGTAAGAAAAAAAAATTAACACTAAATGTCACTTTATAATTGCAATAATGATCACACAGCTGTGCTTTCCTAGTTGTATAATGCACGTCAGGATCAGTTTAGGAGCTCAGCCTCATTTCCTGCCCAGATGTAATTCTGGTGACCATTATTACAGTAGTGTAAGGCTCTCCTCATTCATTATGGCCATGGTCTGAGGGAGGCCTGCATGGCATCACAGAGGCCAGCATGGAAGGGTGTTGCAGCTCTGGGTTAGCCGAGTGTAAGGTTTTGCCAGTGCAGGATGCGTACGGATAGAGCAGCTGCAGACAGCACAGCCGGCTCAAGCACATGTGCCCCTGTGTGCATTAAAAAAAAAACATAATAAAGAATAACTTAGGTGTGCCTTTCTTTCTAATGAAATGTTGTCTTTATTTATGAGCATGAAATTCTGAGGAGGAGCTCTTACACTTAAATGAACCTGTGAGCAGCCCATAGAAAAGCAAGTGCCTGCAGCGCTAATAATGAGAACTGACAAGGCGATCCTGCTGTGTTTATTTATGACCTTCTGCCTTTGTTAGCTCTTGTGAGAAATTCCTTTCTAACCATAACAATATTGCTGGAGCTTGGCACTGCACTGAGGAATCCTACGGTGCCCCGAGGCCGCCCACTGGCACGGGTACAGCTCGCAACAGATTGGCACAGTTGTTGAAATTTTCATATGTTTTCCCTTTATTTATTTTTTTACTTAATTCATGAGGCTGTTTCTTCCTTTGGTACATTTGTTCATTCTGACAAGCATCCTTCAGAAGTATTTTGAGACTTCGAAAGGTCTAACTTACTGATTTGCTTGTTTTTCCTCTTTTTTGGTGGTCTATTTAATGAATAACTTAAAGGTTGAAATAAGCTGTGGCTTGATAGTTTCATCAGGTAGATCTTCTTAGAAGTTGTGGTATAGATGTTCTTTTTAAAGAAAGACAGCAGTGTATAAACACTGGCCCTATGTGTAGGCTTCAGCGTAGAAGACTGTGAACAGGGAACTGGAACAGGAGCTCAGGCAAAACTGCTGCAAAGCAGCAATGACCTTAGAAGCCATGCAGCAAAACTTTCATAAGGTTAAGAACCGGGCTCTTCTCAAGCTGTAGCACTTAGAAACCATGTCTTGATACAGATGGCTCTTTTCCCGTCTTTCTACCAGATGCACTCCCCAAAAACCTTCGTGACCCAGCTCCCTAAGCTGTGTTGCAAAGCTCAGACAGGCTTGGAGGATGGAGAATCAGCAATATGTAGGGCTGCTACCTGAAGGTCTAGCAGGGCTGAAGTCTCTGCTTCCTTTTGCAAGGACCAGGAGGCAGGTATTGACTAGAGCTGCAGTTCTTTTGGCTTCCTATGGGGGAAGAGGAGTGGCCAGAGAGGAGAGGAAAGGATCACTGCCTTACAAGATCCTGGGAAACCCTCTTTCAAAGAAGCTTCCAGCTGCAGGTCTTTCTTCTTCCACCGTCATTTTAACTGACATGTTTTTTCACACCATTTATGAATACTCTCAAAATTCACTGCAACAAGAATACAGATCAATGGGGAAAGGAGTTACCTTTCATTGTATTTACAGATATTTTATACAAGTGGCTTCCAAGTGCACTGTGGGCTGTGGCACTGCGTGGTGCTTGATGGAGGAAGCTGCAGCAGGGACGTAGCCTGGCAGGTGTTGGAGAAGGACAATTGGCACCTCAGGCTGGCTAAAGCACCATCATACAAAAAGGCAGATGGAGGCGCCCTGCCCAGTAAGGGCCCACCAAGTGATCATCCATTGTGGCAGTCACATTTTTGAGGACCACAATTGCTGTACACTGGACATCCTATCCATGCTTTCTTGGAATTTTTTCAGACCACATTTATTAGAATTGCAATGAATAGGTAGTTCTGTGCAATACCAACTTCCTCCCTTAAAGACAAGGAATATTTTGGAAGGACAACCCACTACAAGCTTTATTTAAAACATGTCGGGACTCCCTGTCCTCTCTATCATAAGAAAAAGTTGCAACATTGAAGCATGCTCAGGCACACAAAACCCTCAAAATTCCCCATGGATTTTTTTCCTTTGTATGATCTATTAATTAAAGAACAGTTGTAGTTGATCTGTTAGGGATTTTTTTGGTAGATTGCATAGTACACAGTGTTTAATACTTCTGTGGTGACACGTCCGTGTGTCTCTGCATTTACTGGATTTCAGGAGTGCACCTGAAATCATGAACCCGTTGGATAAAGATTAGCTTCATTCACTCAGCAGTCAGGACAACCCTGGCATTGTCTTAGCCTTGAGATTCCCCTTCCCGTGCCAAAATGGTGCTTAACAGTAGATAGGGAAGGGTGTTGGTCTTTCAGAATTTTTTCTTAATGCCCAGTTGAAGTGCTACAAGTTGTGCTTCCTACTTGCCTAGTCAAGGCATTATTTCAAAAAAATCCTGAAGCCAAGACACTTTCCTAGAATTTCAAAAGCCTTTTGAAATTTATATAGAGGTTTCTGAGACTTGAGTTCTACATAAGTTTGTTAAAGCTGTATCATCTCAAAATACTGCATTCTCTGGCCACTTAATTATTTAGCATGCCCAGCAAGCACTGAATTACTGCAAAGAAATGTGAATTCCAGAGCTTGCAGTATTGTGGGAGCCTTGTTCTAGTAGGCATGTGTGAGAAACAATCTGAAAGTTTATTTTCTGCTTTTTTACTGTCTTGGATTTCATTTTCCAAACTTTTCCAGGTTACTGGAGAATGTAAATGTGGGAGGGGTTGAGTGAACAGCTCTTGAAGAGTAGTTGTTTGGTTTTGCTGCTGTGGTCCACAGACCTCAGAAAGAAGTAAGCATTTTGAGTGTGTGGCTGGGGTGAGGAGCAAAGCAGAAGCCGAGTGATCACAGGCCCCTGCGTTTGTGCTCTACTGATGGTCAAACCCCCGTGAATTACACTGGGTTCAGTAAAAATGAACAGAAAAAGGAACAAGGATGAGAGGTTCTTTCATGAGGATGAGACAATGAGCCTGAAGTGGCGAATTAAGCTGAATTTACTGAGGTAAACCTTATAACACTCATTTCTGCCTGTTACCCCTGTATAACACTGCATATCCAGTATTTTAAATAAGACTTAATTCATTAATTAATATTGTTCTCTGAAGGAGGTCACTCTATTCAGTTCCTTAAAAAGGTAGTCTTTATAACATTTATCAGTCTTTCTGATGTATACATTTTTCTCCTCCTTTCTGCTTCTGATTCAAGAGGAAGAGATGAAAAGTTAACAGAGCACCTGTGTTTTTGAAGTTTAAGATGTGTCTGGGGCTTATTTACCATCTCATTGAATTGTGGTATTTGGTTACAGGGTGTTGTGGGAGAGAGAAGAAAGAGATGCAGTATGATGCATGCACAAGCCCTAAGCTAATGAAAAACTATGTTTTGTAGATCCTTATTCCCACGGTAACCTGCTGGGACAGACTTTTTTATCAAACCATAACTCTACAAAGGGTATTAATATGAAAAAAAAAAAGAAAAAAGGCAAGTGCTGTAGATCAAGAGTTTTTAAACCTTGGGCGTACAGGTGTATTGGTTCAATCCATTGTTTAAGCCCTTTATCGTGCTCCATGCATCGGTGGCCTTGGGCTGTCAGAAGAGCTCACTTGTTATCAACTTGCCTAATTTACTGTGGCATGACAATATTTGCCTTCAGTGATCAGTGGGCAGTTGGTTGTTAGACCAACACTTTCTCTATTCTCTCAGCTGCAGTCTCCAAATCAGATTGTATTGTAGAAGCACAGTTAATGCCTTCTGGATGCCATGCCAAGTCTGAGAAGCACATGTAGAAAGATGTCAATTAATAGTTGCAAAATAGGTGTGTTGTGACTCAGGGTATGTCTGTGGTAGTAAACAGTGAGGTACATGCAGCCACATGAGCTTGTATGGTCATAATAATAAGTTCAAAGCACTTCTCCTACGTGAGGTGCCCTGCACAGACCTATTGAGAATCTCTGCACTGCAGTCTTGTGGGTGTAGTGCCAGTGAGGCATGGTGTGAATTTTACCACATTATATGTTATGGTATTCTGAAGTTTTGTTTGTTCCTTTCTGCTTGACCACACCTGCACAATATCAGGTTTTTGAATATATAGTCTCAAAGATGGATGGTCTATGTCTGACTGCATGTGCTGCAAGTTTCCAAAGTATGATGGCCAGAGTAAATAGAGGAGTAAGCGGTACTTTCTAATGCATATTGCTGCTACTCTTGCTGAGATGTTTGGTCTCTTTCAGATCTACAGACTCATATGTTCTTTTAATAATGTCTAGTTCTTTCTCATATGCCTTTGCTCAAATCTGTGTTTGTCTTTCTTGTGATTTGCTACTTCTTCCTTACTTAGTCTGATTTCTTTCTACATCAGCTGTGAAAGTAGAGTAAGTAGGTAATGGGAGGAGGACTAGCAGCTACAGGTGTTTTCCCTATGGCTTTTTGATGTCTGTTCAGGTTAAAAATCAGGATGGCATCACTAAGCTTGCTGCATAGAGGGAGAAGGATAGTGATCCCCAAAAGAACAGAAAGCTTGAAAGATTTTGGATCAGTACATGTTTTGCTTAATTCACCTTCCTCTCTGTTTTATCCTGCCAGTTTAGTCTGTCTTCTCCCTGTGGAGGCAACTGTAGGCTACATGATCTAGAAAATTGTTGTAATTTGAAGAGACGCAAAAAAGGGAAATTGTTATGTCTCACCTCCCTGTTCTTTATATGGAAAACCCTTCAGGTTTAACATAAGGAATTTCATGCTTGGGAGTGGTTAAGTTTGGTACTATGCATGGGAAGTAGTATGAATAAACTGAATTTTACTAGATTGCTGTTATGCAAACAACAACTTTTCTTTCTCCTTCATAGGGGCCATTAGTTGTGGTTTTCATTGATTTGGTTGTTTTAAAGGTTGATGATTTATTGACGATAAATGACTGATGCTGTAGCTACAAAAGTTGTTAACTGGGAATTCTTCTTTGCTACAGTACTGAAGAAACAAATGACTCCTAAGGGTTCATGGCTTTTTGTTTTTAAATTTTATTTCCAGAAATTCTACGTGCTAAGCATTCTGCTTCAGAGATAAACAGGGAAGTTCGTATCTTGAGAGATGCTGTGTTATTGTTTTTCTGTTCTGGAGATTTACTGTTTATTTTCAATATTAAAAAGTATCCTTGTCAGACAGGCTGTGCGTCCTACGCTTTACAGTCCTTGTTAGATTTCGTCAATTTGCTTTGATGGCACATGGGTCATTAGTATTTATTATTTCATACATGGGAGTCAGTGTTTATAAACCAGTGAATTTTTGTGCCGTTAGGTTATTTGATGCATCTGTAGGACTCAGGAGCCCCTTCCTGGTAACTGCCAGGGAGCTGCAGACCCTGCAGTGAGTGGCACTCGGCACAGGCAGGGAGGAGTGTGGCTGGTGGGGCCTTCATATGGTGCCTCATCAGTTTTGAATTTCTACCTGCCCTAAGTTGGTTTTGGTGTAAAGCTCTTGTCTGGACAAGCAAATAAGATCCCATTGTGGATCATTTTATACACAGAAATGTGATTGTATCCATCCTAGCAACTTCTTCTCATCACATGTCTGACAGATACAGGCAAATCATGTTCTGTTCTTGAACTCCTGTATCCCTAGGTCAACAACTTTTATTTTTAGGTAAGGTTGTCTTACAAACACAGATCTTTTGCAGTAAAAAATTACTCTTTCTTTGAATGAGCAGTCATTTACTTAGCAATTAGGTAGTAAGCTGTAATTTGAATCTGTTTTTCCAAGTCAACTTTTTGTAGATAATTTCTTGAAGACTGATCTAATTCTGGGATCTCATAGATTGAAAAGACATGAGGCAGGGCACTGACACTGCATTGTTTGATTGCACTTCTTGGTTGCTTGAGTGAGGCTGCTTGAGGCTTTTGGGAAAAAGATTTTTGCATCCCCAGAGACTTGCCTGTAAAACTTCTCAGAGAAAGTACTTGATACTGATCAGAGAGAGTACTTGCAACACAGTTCAGTAACCAAGTTATTTTGGGAAGCATGTGAGGTCCACAGAATGAAGGGAATGTGTTTCCCCAGCAGTGCTTGTCACTAAATTTAGTGCAAGATGCTAGTGTTTTTATCATATACTTAGAATTCCCTTCCTTCAGAATATTGCATTAATAGTTTATCACATAGATGTTAAAGTTAAAAATCTAGTTTAAAATGCTGAAACATATAGTAAGTGGAATTAAGTAAGATTTCTAGGTAACATGAGTATCATAAGAAATACCTCTGCCTAGCTATTGTCAAAGTTTGTGTTTGTCTTGCAAATGGAACAAGCCCTGTCAATAGAAATTAAGCTTTTTCCTCGGGGAGGTGTTTGTACTAGATGTGGTCTTCTCTACTTTTCCTGCTCCAGACCTTGATTTAAAAAGATGCAGATAATGAACCTTGTTTTCCCACAGAATTAATTTCAGTAAGGCATGTAAAAGGGATTTTGGCAGAAATGTAATGGCAGCCCTGCTGTCTCCTGTTAAACAATTTTTAAGGATGTGCATTAGGTACATTTTTTGTGCTTAGATGAGGGTCATTATGCAGCTGGCATGAAAGGAAGATACCCAGGTTGGGGGTAGCAGCCTTTGACAATAAAAGAATTTTGCACGTGGTCCCAATGGTTGCTGCGCCCGTGCGTTTTTCCGGTTGCGTAGGCGCTGGGAGGCTGTTAGCTCGCTCGCTGCCTCCACAATGTGACCAGCAGGGCCTTTGGAAGACTTCTTGAAACATGCTATTATAGGCTGCTTTGTGATGAAAAGAGGTCTTACAAATATCTTGAAATTTAAACAGAGCTATTGTGGGTTTTCCTTTTGTGTGCATATGTGTGTTTGTCAGCCAAATCATTTGTTCAAAGTTAATCTCAATTACAGAGCATATTGTTCATAATCCCCCATGGCTCCAAAACAATAGCAGAGTGTATGTCTGTTTGAATATATATTTACATACTTACATGTGAAATATGTTTGCTTGTATATATAATTTTGCTTCTAAAGTGGTGATTCTTGTTAAAGAGATGGATATTTCATGCAGAATCCTGTCTTTTGAGCAGCGCCATCCTAAGGAAATACTGCAGGAAGGCCTGAATGGAATGAGCAGGCTTTGATCCTACAGCCAAGCAGCTGATGCAGTTCCCTACATGTAGCGCTGGGATTCATCCCAGCACAATGGATGGTAGGGTAGAGTCTTGAAGGGTTCAGCTTCTTAGAGACAGAAAGGTTTTGTGTGTCTTTAATATCTACAGAATAACTCTGCTTTTCTTCTACTCCCTGAGCATAAAGGAACTTGTAGGCAAGAGTTGGAAAATTTAAATAAACCAGAGGTTGTATGTGCTCTGCATAATCCCCACAAGAAAGCCCCAAACTGCAGTAACTTCTTAGAGAATTTAGACTGTGATTTAGTGGTGTAGGAACTCTGTTAACAAGGTGCCCCACATTTTCTCCTTCTGCTAATTTCAGAGAAGATGCTCTTCCTTTTTCAAGTGTAAGTATTTAGCAAGGGATTCACTTAAAATCTTGGTTTGTGTCTGCTGAGACATTGCTAAGCAAAGCTTGCAACTGCACAAAGTATTTGCAGTGTGAATTTTTTCACACTGCACAGTGAATGCTGTAGTTCTGTCACACTTGGTCTGTAAAATTGTGGTGGCATTACTGAACTACTGTAGTCTCATTTTTGCTGTTTATTGGACCTAGGTGTGTTCCTCGAGTAAGTTAATGTTATTATATTATATATGGGTGTTTGTAGGGGTTTTCTTCCTGTGGTCTCTTTGTAGCTTTGGGTTTCCTGGCTCTGGATAAACAGTTTGCTTCCTTGTACCCCTTGCTGCCCATGCTGCAGTAGTAAAATGGTGTGCTGTTTCAAGTGTCTCTTCTGTCACTCTGATAAGATCATTCCACCAGGAAGGCATAACATTATAATCCCTAACATAATGTGATCCTGTTCATTTCAGCTCTTGTTCTTGTCAGATGGACAGGAAAAAAGGTTGTGCATAGGTGGAAGGTGAGGCTAGAACTGAAGGTAGTTGAAGATAGAACAGAATGCTTAAAGAGATAAATCCTGCATGGGGACATTTCAGTTTGTAATCAAGGTATTATGTAGAAATTAACTTTGAAAACTGGTTAGGATGTCCTCAATAATACAGGATATAAAGCTGACATAGAGATTACGGAATTGTAATACAGATTTGTGATGGGAGGAAGGAAATATTTTGTCCTTCATTTTTTCTTAGATTTGATGTCAGATTTGAAAATATAGTCATAACAACACCATAGATAGGAATAATAAGATTGCTCGACGAAAAACAGATCTGTAAGAAACACAAGACTACTGGTAATTCTAAACTTGCTAGATTTTACTGGAAGAAATG
This sequence comes from Leptocoma aspasia, assembly GCA_013399835.1. Classification (NCBI taxonomy): domain Eukaryota; kingdom Metazoa; phylum Chordata; class Aves; order Passeriformes; family Nectariniidae; genus Leptocoma; species Leptocoma aspasia. The sequence goes on along the minus strand of VXAX01002325.1, from coordinate 524,743 downwards.
AGTGCTTTCCAGAAAAAGCCTCTGAAAAGAGGCAAAATTTAAGGCATGCCTTAGGGTATGGGGACTTCAGGCCCTTAAAAGAATCCCAGCAATTACCTAACCTGCCAACTTTCCAAGAAGATAAATGGAAGCACTGTAGCTTGAAGGTGCCTTGGTTTGAATGAGATGCAGTAAGTAAGGTCTCTCTGTTCTTTACAGGCATCATAGATCTGATACTACTTATAAAAGAAGAATAGAGTTGGTGCCCTGCTGACTAAATTGTCCTCTAGAGGAGTATTAGTTACAGAGCTTCTTTGTTAACTAGGCTGTATGCTTAAACCTCTGTGAATTTCTCCTATTAGCAGGCTTCCTAATAGCTTTACATGTAGATACGCTAAGTAAATGCAAGTGTATCCAAGTAATTTACATATATAATGTGTATATGTGTACTGTTTTATATATAAATAAATGTGTGTGATGTGGAATTTGCACAACTTTACTACTGCCCTGTTAAAATGAGATAAAAGAAAGCATTAAAATGCTGATAATAGAAGAACAGAAAGTTGACTTCTGCTCTTTTTGTCCAGGTGCTTCACATAAAGTCTTTCTTCTCTTTAATTTCCCAATTAGCTTTTTTAGTTAAGAGAGGTGTTCCTAAAGCCTCTGATTGCTGCAAGTTTCCCAGTTGCTTGCCTGCTCAGACTTTGCACCTTAGAAGATTAGGTAAGGCCTTGAAGTGTATGTTAACAAAAAAGAAAAAAAAAAACCAAAAGCAAAACACACAACCTACCTTCCCCCCCGCCCCCCCCCAAACAAATTTAAAAACCCAAATTACCCCAAACAGAACAGCTGATATTTCTCATTTTAGCCCACTTGAAGACAATGTAGGAGATTGTGTGGCGCAGCCCAGACTTCTAGATAGGTAGCAATCTTTTGTGCCATCCTGAGATCAACCTCTTTCTTGGTTTTCTTCATGTGTCTGATGAGTGAACACTATTATTGCATCCTCAGCAGATACATTGAGTGTGAAGTTCCCCATGCCTGGAAGAAAACGCAGTTTACACTGAGTGCACATGGGGAGTGCAAGGCGCCTGCCAGGCTGCTCCCTCAGCCTGCACTGCATGAGGGTGGCATGGCTTCACAATTTAAATAGGCTGCTGTCATGCAAGCTTTTCTTTTCCTTTTCCACCTTGGTGGAAAAAGGTGGTGGGTGGGTGAAAAAATCCCTGGGAAGCAGGCACTCGAGAAGATGCCTGAGACTCACCAGTTGTTCTACTCTTGTGGAGGGCTGGAGAAATCGATGTGACCTGATGGGAAAAGTGAACTTCAGTCCCATCCTGAAGTTTTGCCTTAGCCTGTGAATAGCAGATAATTCCATGAAGGACAGTGCTAATTTCTTCATAGCTTTTCCATTATTTTGGCAAATTCGGTTTTTTCAAGTACTTTGGTTTACCAACACAAATGAAAGCTTTGCTCCACACACTCTTTTAAAATCTTTTTATTCTAAATGTAAACCTCTGTGCTTTCTATATCTTCCGTCAGTTGTGTGCCTGTTTTTTAGACAGAATTTATATTCGTTTAGAATAGGCTCTATTCTTCTACATTCAGTTTTCAGAGGTTTATTATATGCTTTTCAGCAGCATTTGTTTTATCAGCATTTCCTGCAGCATTTGTTACGCATGATGACAGCAGCGATTTGATTCCATTTAGAAGAATACCATATTATGTATGGAAAAGCAGTAATTGCTTACCTGTTTGCCAAATACATTCTACTATGAAAAATATCTAGTACTGCTCTGTGCAGTACCAAGCACTGTTACTTCTTGTTTACATTTTCTACAGTTGATAGTTGCAAAAAAAACCCAATGGAAATAGTTTATTGCCCACTTCATAATTAAATTTCCATTTGTACGGATTTGGAAGTCTGCTCTCGAGTGAATGCAGCATCTACATGTAAACTGAAGTTTTAGCCTTAATTTTTGCTTTTCATATGCCTAATGAAATACGGGTACAATTTCATACTTGTCAGAAGAAGCAAAATTTAACTGTGGTGAGAGCTGTTCTTGAAGTATTTGTGGGAACTCGTTGGAAATAAGGTCCACAAGATGCCCTGCAGAGAGCTAAGTTGGGTGGTTTGTATTCACTACCCTTATGCTTAAAGCATTCTACCTGGCTTCTGGTGAGTGTTAGCAGTGCTTAAACTGTTAATCCTCCTCTTCCTGTGCCTTGGAAAACTGACCATGTCCGTCTGTTAGGGGAACCTGGCTGTGAGCCTCCCTTGTAATGGAGGTAGTCATCATTGGGCAGGGCTCACACCAGGTGAGTTTTGTCCATGTTCTGTGACTTCTAAAAAACTTCATTTTTTGTTATGAAAATTAGGCAGCACTAAGGCTTTGTCTCCTGAGCTCTTTGCTCAGGCAGAACCCAGTTCTTTTTGTGCTATTTGGACAAGGGGTCCTGCTGTCTGTGCTGCAATCACTTGTATTAGCCAAATAAATGAAGTCAGGATCAGCCAAGGTAATGCACTCTGTCATCCCAGTTATTTCAAGTCTCAGAGGTCGTTTAATGACCTGATCTATATGTGAGGTAGCTCCGTGCCACTTTTTTGAGCTCTAATTTGCTAATAGAAATAGTAACATGCTCCTCATGACCTGCCAATAGCTACAGAAGCATGGCAATATTGGCACCTTTTGGTTTGTATGAGGTTTTTCTGTGATGCTTAGGAATTAACATTTTTCCTGACAGTTGGGGAGCATGTGCTTGCTTTGTCACAGCATTCTTGGTTTTTCATATCTGATCTTAAAATTATTTAAAACCCCTAATTACTCCCACAGATTCAAAGACCAGTATAACTCCTGTATTACAGCTTGAGGGAATATGTCCAGCAGTTCATAGTTAGAATTCAGATGTGCTGTGATCTACAGAGGAAATTTCTCATTGAAAATGCATCAGTTATGAGCTGAAGTGGAGTAACTGTTTAGCAGTATATTCAGATGAAATTGAAGAGGACCTGTGAGCTGAACATTGGTATTTGGTGGAAGTGGAGAAGCAGCAGTCCATGTTCCTTGGTGGCCAGCGGATCCAGTGCTGCTGCTGAGGGCAGGGCCTCTTCTCATCTCCTTGCTGCAAGGCAAAGGAGCTGCAAGGGAGTGTTACAGGGCTGCATATTTTATACTCTTCTTCTCTCATTGTGGTAGTGGTTTAGAGTGAAGTGTGTAAGCTGTGATTGTAATGGTAGCAAACCCCAAAATTAAATACTGTGTGAAAGTGAAACTGATGTATCATTTTCATTAGTTTTGGTATGTTCAGGCAGAATTTGTGGGATTAATTTTGAAAGCTTAATCCAGATGGAAAAGGTTAAATTCAATGCTGAATGAATTTGGTTCCAATTCATTTGTTGCCCTTGCTTGTTCTTTTTCTCAGAAGAATTAGAGATTAAGCAAAGAATTGTGCATACCATCCTTGTTTTCTGTCATCATTTAACTACGTGTTAAAGACAACCTCTCAGTTATCTGCTGCAATAAGTAAACAAATGGATCTATTGCCATGCCAGCTCTTGAGTCCTGTGGCCTGAGTATTCATGCAAGCATTTATGTTCATTTTGCCTTTTTCCTCAGGATTTATCTGGATCCATTGACGACTTGCCGACTGGAACTGAAGCAACCCTCAGCTCAGCCGTTAGCGCGTCAGGCTCCACGAGCAGCCAAGGGGAGCAGAGCAACCCTGCACAGTCTCCGTTTTCCCCTCATGCTTCTCCACATCTCTCTGGCATCCCTGGGGGCCCATCACCTTCCCCTGTAGGCTCACCTGTTGGAAGCAACCAGTCAAGATCTGGTCCCATTTCTCCAGCGAGTATCCCAGGTAAGTTTGTTCTAGTAAACAAAATTAAACCAGTTGGAAGGTTTATTAAATACATAAATAAATACTCCCGTATTCCAAACTAATTTATTTTCCAAGAATCCTGCATTTTCAGGGCCTTTTTCTGAAAAAAATGTATACTTAGAGCAGGAGTAAATTCAGTCTAAACTTCAGCTGCCAAGCCTTCAGAATGCTCAAAATTCTGAACTTGACTCCACATAGGTGTTTGATAAATGTCTTTATCACCAACCAATGTGAATACTTAATTGTAGTTTTTGTATTTGATTTGTGTGTCATTTGTCACATTCTTCTCTCAATTATTTACAGTTGTTTTTTGTTCTAACTGTGTATTTTTTGTTGGGTTTGGCTCTTGAGCTTGAATGGTGGTTACAGACTTGCAGGATGAGCAGAGATTTTCCAGCTCTGTATTGTGGCAATGTAAATTTGGACATGAATACAGAATATTGTATGCGATATTTCTTAATATTTGCAAAGATTACCAAGTTACTAGGGATTCAGCCCCACCAGTAGTAATTGCAATACCAGTGGCAGGCTTTCTGCTCGCTCTCTTGTGCAATTTAGAGTATGACACACAGTCATGTATATTCAGAAATCTGTGGAAATCTGTTAAGATATCCAGAAGAAAAAAATGGCATACATTAATTTCAGTTCTTACCTTATCCCCACCCATCTGGCATGTTACTTACTGAAGAGGGTCAGGCAGCAATTCGTATGTAGTATTTCAGGTGAGTTTATTCTCTTTCTGATGCTCAAGTTTTTTTATTATCTTCTGGCATTTTGAATACTAGGGGAATTCCTAAGAGTAGGAGAGTGCTGACATTACCCTAGAGATAGCATCAGTTGCTGACAAAACCACAAAATAATAAACATGGAGCTCAGTTAAAAGAAACAAAAGCAGAGGTGCCTTTTTGTTAGGTGATGTGAGTGTTGCTGTAAACCAAATGCTGGTTAAAATTCAGAGGGTAGCGTGTGTTTGGTATTTCATACAAAGGTATCTGTGTAAAATGTTCCTGCCTGCTTGTCTGCAGAGGTTACACTAGATAAGCAGAGGGAAGTAAGCTCAGTGCACACAGGAATGTTTAGTGCTAAATGTGGCCTGAGCGTGTTGAGCCCTGATGCTTTGTGCATGCCCTGCAGTTATTTCTTCCCTCTCCAGCCGCTCTGACTGGCAGCACATGCTCAGGTGGAGCAAGAATAGAGGGGACAAAGTATTTGCATTGTATGCAGTGTGGTAGCTTTGTATTTCCAAGGTGGTTCCCAGTATTTGGTGCAGAAATCCATCTGTAAAGCCAGATAGTCCACCTGGCTGGAAAGGTAACATTTTGCCACAGTCAGATTCAGGTGAGTAAATGGATTGGTATTTTAGCAGCCTGATTGCTGAATAGGGAAAAAATGTTGTGACACTGAAAATAGCTTTATTGTAGCCATGATACGTAAGGATGAGCATAAGTGTGTAGGAGGAGAGTAATAACTTCTATGAAACCACCTGATCCCCATGGGGTAAAAATAGAAGGGATATAGGCTCAGAGGTCAGGGTCAGAGTCGCTTCATCGTTTCAGATGAGCCCCAAAAGCTCATTTTTGTAACTCGCCTAGTGAAAAGCATTGTCTCTACATACAAACTCTGCCACCATTTTGCATGGTGGTTTTCTGGTCTGCTGCAGTAACACAAAAGCAGTTCTTTCTCAGGAAGGATTTTTATGAATGGTGCTAAATCAAAATCACCCTGCACTGTTTCCCTGTCATAGACAAGCTTTTGGTCTCTGCAGCTCTTGCTAAAGGTGAACTCCCAGGCGTGAGCTAAGGCAGCGCTCTCCAGAGGGCAGCCGGGCAGCTGCAGTAGCATCACTGCTGCTGCTGCTGCTGCTGCTGCCGCTGCTGCTGTTTCTCGAGCTACAAAAAACAGGAGCAAGGCTGCTATTTAAAGCCCTGTGATAGAGGGATTCTGCTGGGTGCTGGGGCTTTCAAGCCATGTGAATTAGACTGTGCTTTCACCTAAGTGTGTTCGCACCGCTGTTCTTCATTACAAGGACTTTGGTAGCTTTTATCATCAGCTGCATTCATGAAACCATAAGAAAAAGTAACACAGGGCTTGTTTGCATTTCTGTGGCTGTTTGCAGCAGTCAGGTCATAGACGTTTTTAAACATAGATTGTGTAGTACAGCACCTTGCCTTTAATAATTTTGTTCTCTGCTATTTTCTTCTCCGTTCTCACCCTACCCTTGTTTGTTCTGACCTCATTCCTCTCCTATTACCTCCTGCGATGTTGTGCCACAGTTTCTCAATGTGACATAGATTGGCTCTTTCAATCATTCTCTCTCCAGCAAGTCATTGTAAAATGAGCAGCTGTTGTGTTGCTGATAGCTATGGCTAGGGAAAGCCAAAATGTTGCAGGGGGCTCTTGGTGGGAAGACCATTAAAATAAAGGTGTTGCTTTCCCAGGGTTTACTGGAAGAGAAGCATCCTTTTCCCAGTGGCTCCTTCCTTGCAACAAAATTGAAAACTAATTTAACATCAAAAGGGCAGACAAACAAACAGCCCCCTATTAAACCGCCCAAATGGCTGATTCTTTTCCACTGCCTGTTTAAGCTGTCTCTGCACCCCTCTGCAAGCCTGCCACCCTGCATTGCTTTCTGCTGCACGCCACGAATTTCACAGGAGCAGCCTGGCACAGGCAGCACTGACATTGGCACGTCCCTAGCTCAGTGGGCATTTCCTTCCTGTGCTCTCTGAAATACTGGATGGATATTTTGTGTGGTAAGTGGCACATGCATATACAGCCTTTGTTTCCATTCACATTACCAGAATAGACCAGGGAGATTAACTCCTAAGAGCAGAAAAAGCAACTTGGATGGATTTTGTTCAGAAAGGTAGTTTTTTCTCAAAATCAGAAGACTTCTTGTTCAGATGTATGTTCATTACAGGGCTGAAATCCTACTCTTCTATGATTTCTACTGATTCAAAATGACATTAAGATTTCCTACTAAGTAGATCATTATTCTGTTTTGCCAGAAATCCTGATCTCTTTATTTTGTAGCCATCTTTATAATTAGGGTACATATTCTTCCAAAGAATGTGATGTGATGCCCTGCACTGCTTTGGGTCTTGAACTGTGCCTTGTTCAACCCTAAACCATTAATGGGAGCTGACGCAGCACATATCAAAATGCATTGCTGTTGCCAGAAGATTTAGTGGCTGTTAATTTCACTTTTCTCTTTTTTTTTTTTCCCTTTCCCTCCTGCTCTAACAATTCCAGTTTACTAACAAAGCAAAAATGTAAATAAGCTAAGCTCCCCTTTCTCCCCCCATCCCCAATTTTGATCTCACTGGCCAAAGGCTTTTGTCAGCTCTTTCTCCCTTGCGGTGTAAGCAGCAAAATTTTTTTTAATATTAAGAGTTCTGTGAAAGATTGCTGATAGGCCAGGAATACCTTAACCCATGATAGACAAGCAAATTTTGTACAAGTTAATAGATTCTATTATTTTTAAACCCCTATAGCAATTTTTATCTATATAGAAGGGGAGGGTATGCTATACTAATAATGAGTAGCAAGTGCTGCCTTTAGAAATATGTGATTTTTTTTTCACATGGATCAGTATTTTGACTTCCACTTGCATAGATCAGTATTTTGATTTGTACTTTTAAGACATTCCATGTACTTTCTGAACAAGTTTATTTTCACTCTGTTAAGCATCAACTACATTGTTGTTTTCATTACAAACGTTGTCTCCTTTCACTGAGGAACTTGAATACAGATGAAGTTACAATTTTCAGAAAGAAATCCACTTGTGGATACTCTGGTTTAGGAGTGTTATTGCTGGGCTTCTTAATTTTTGCTAACCAGTCAGCATCCTCCTCTGATTAAAAATGCCCCAAATTTTAATTGTGATAATTATGTGAATCAATAGGTGCAATCCTTTCAGTGTTAAACTCTACTCTCTGCAAACCTGGAGGTTTTCCACACCTGTATTGATCAGCTAGCTGGCTTGAATTCTAGGATCCATCACAATTACAGCATTACAGCCAGCACTCCAGGCAAAAAAGAAAAGCAATAGGGGAATGGGATACCCAGTTGGAACAGTAACAGGAAATCTTCTCTTGGGTGTGCATGTTAGTCAATGTGTGTGACTAAAATGCTGCGAGAAGAAAAACATGAGCAGTAGTCTGTCATAGTCCAAAGGGACATTGTACTGCAAGAATCTGAATAGGAATGATGCTTTCTTTCATGCCTTATAAAAGAGAAGCCTACCAGTTGAACCAGTTTCCAGAAGATACTACAGTAAAACAATAGTTTTACTGTAGATCTTGTTTTAAAAAAGAATTTGGAAAAATCTTTTCCTTGGGATTGAGCTATTCTACATACTTACCCTGTGAACCACCACTGTTTGTATGTTATATAGCATGGACCTCTTTTAAACATTATTTGTGGGAGAGAAGACTACCATATGAAAGTGATAAACACTGTTTAATGTCTTTGTGGGTGACATGGACAGTGGGATCGAGTGCACCCCCGGTGAGTTTGCCGATGACACAAAGCCGTGCAGTGCAGTTGACACACAGAGGGATGGGATGGCATCCAGAGGGACCTGGGCAGGCTTCAGAGGTGGGACTGTGTGAGCCTCATGAAGTTGAACAAGGCCAAGTGGAAGGTCCAGCACCTGGGTCAGGGCAGTCCCAACTGGGCAGAGGATGGATTGAGAGCAGCCCTGAGGAGAAGGACTTGGGGGTGTTGGTGGAGATGTTCAACGTGACCCAGCAATGTGCACTTGCAGCCCAGAGAGCCAACCTTGACCTGGGCTGCATCAAAAGCAGCGTGGCCAGCAGGGTGAGGGAGGCAATTCTGCCCCTCTGCTCTGCTCTGCTCTGCTCTGCTCTGCTCTGCTCTGCTCTGCTCTGCTCTGCTCTGCTCTGCTCTGCTCTGCTCTGCTCTGCTCTGCTCTGCTCTGCTCTGCTCTGCTCTGCTCTGCTCTGCTCTGCTCTGCTCTGCTCTGCTCTGCTCTGCTCTGCTCTGCTCTGCTCTGCTCTGCTCTGCTCTGCTCTGCTCTGCTCTGCTCTGCTCTGCTCTGCTCTGCTCTGCTCTGCTCTGCTCTGCTCTGCTCTGCTCTGCTCTGCTCTGCTCTGCTCTGCTCTGCTCTGCTCTGCTCTGCTCTGCTCTGCTCTGCTCTGCTCTGCTCTGCTCTGCTCTGCTCTGCTCTGCTCTGCTCTGCTCTGCTCTGCTCTGCTCTGCTCTGCTCTGCTCTGCTCTGCTCTGCTCTGCTCTGCTCTGCTCTGCTCTGCTCTGCTCTGCTCTGCTCTGCTCTGCTCTGCTCTGCTCTGCTCTGCTCTGCTCTGCTCTGCTCTGCTCTGCTCTGCTCTGCTCTGCTCTGCTCTGCTCTGCTCTGCTCTGCTCTGCTCTGCTCTGCTGAGACCCCACTTGAAGTTCTACATCCAGCTCTGGGGTCCCCAACACAAGCTGAACCTATGCTGGGGCAGGTCCAGGGAAGGGCCATGAAGGTGATGAGAGAGCTGGAGCACCTCTTCTAGAAGACAGCTTGAGAGAACTGAGGTTTTTCAGCCTGAAGAAAAGAAGGCTCTGGGGAGACCTTACAGCAGGCAGCCTTCCAGCATTTACAGGTGGCTTACAGGAAGGCTGAAGAGGAACTGTTTAAAAGGACATGAGTAATAGGTCAAAGGGGAATGGCTTTAAACTGAAAGGAGGTTTATATTAGATATCGGGAAGAAGTTCTTCACTGTAAGAGTAGTGAGGCACTGGAACAGGTTGCCCAGAGAATCTGTCAATGCCCCGTCCCTAGAAGTCTTCCAGTCCAGGTTGGATGAGGCTTTGAGCAACCTGGTCTAGTGGAAGGTGTCCCTGCCCATGACAGGGGGGAGGAGGGTTGGAACCAGATGAACTTTAAGATCCCTTCCAACCCAAACAAATGTATGAATCTTTTAATTTGTAGTACTATGCTTTTTTGTTGAAGTTTTAAATACCCTAAATTAATTGCAAAACAAGAGGGGATTATATCCTTGTAAAATGGATATGATCCCCCTGTCTAGAAAGATTATTTTAACACATCTATCAATGTTTCTCCCTTGGCTTCTCCGGAGGCAGAAATCTTGCAACAGCTTGTTGCAAGGAAGATGCATGCTGTTCATTGGCATCCAGACCAGAAAAAAGCCAAAACACAAAATGCCATTGACGTAGCTGTGTTCTTAATCACTTCTAGTGCACAAAACATCTAATCAGCAGTTTTAATCTAGAATGCTTATAAATGAAATACGTGAATGTTTCACATAGTAGTAGTTTAAAACCCTTCCTTTTGAATGGTTTGTACAACATTTAGAGTGTTTCTGTCTTTTCAAAGGATGAAAAAATAAGCAAATTATAAAGGCAGTCTAGCTCAAGGCATTGCTTCTAGCACAGGGAGCATCTAGCCTGTGATACCTATTAGAATTCAGCCCAGGTCACAACTGATGAATAATCTGTTGTCTCAAGGCTTCATGAAATAACTAAATAGTCTCAATCAGGTTTTGTGAGGAGAGCCTGTGCTACAAAAGGCACTATAAAAACTCCTATCATACTTGCATTGTTGCCAGAGATCAGGGAGGTGTCCTTCTCTGCAGAGGTGGTCTTTCCAGAACAGGTGCAGGAGATGAAAAGAGACAGAGACACGCTGTTCAAGTTCCTCCTGTTCAGTTTTCATGATGACAGAGGGTTTCATATTCCACCAGCATCAACCTGCTGTTTTTTATTGGCCCAAAGTTAAGTATCAGATAGAAAACCAGTAAATCACAAAAAAAGACATGCCCTGGGTGGTTATTTTTTATGGGTAGTTTATGGGATTTTGTTTTAAGTGGTTTCACTTGCTTAATATCTGGTGTGTCAGTGTTTATATTTCACAGTCACACATTGCAGTTTTAGTGTTTAATTGCTATCTTAAGCCAGTGCCAAACATTTCTGCCCTATGGACTGAACACCCTGAAGGGTCCAGCACTGAGAGTTGTCCAGCACCCTCCCACAGATGGCCAGATCAGTGGCGTTCACATGCCCATAGCTGTGCTCTGCCCCATATCTGGTGTGTCCTCTTTGCTGATTCCTGCCAGGCCTGTTTCCACCATCCTGGCAATGGCTGAGCAGCCAGCATGGCAGGGCATCTGCTGCTGTGGACACTGTGGCAGCACGCGTACACACGCCACTTCTTGTAGCTCTGTGAGTCACTGGTAGCACCCTGCTGGTACAAATCCATCTAGAGTATGAAGGCTGTTGAAATCCAATTAACATATTTGCATAATTATGCATGTGCTCTGCTTCACGTAACAAAATATACTCAACCACAGTGGCCAAGATTTGACAGGTACGTTTGTTGTTAGTTTTAGATGCATGTTCTAAGGCCATCCTTGGACAGTTATTGTTTACATTTGATCATTAACCTATGAATTTCTTTATAACTTTTTTTTCTCAACCCGCTTATGTTTTTGTCAAGAAATTTAAAGTGTTGCGTGTTTGGTTTTTATATGTTTGGGGGTTTTTATTCTGTCGTTACTTGGCTACACAAACATAGATTGTCTCTCTTTATTGGTGTTAGCAAATAGGGCATTAATTTGCGTTTTATCATAAATTAAAAGGTTCTCTCTCATTCCCTTGTCCCTTGCAATACTAAGCAGTGATTAATGAGCAAATGGGGAAAGTCTCTCACATCTCCATCAGTGTGTTTTTGTTGTTGTTGACAGATAGTTATTATACCTATGTCATAAGGTATTTGGTTTCTGTGATGGGATAGGCTGCTGCAGTTTTCACTTTTTCAGTGGACTATGTATCACTGCTGTGAGAGATATTTAAAGTGGCCTTCATGCTTCATAGTTAGTGTCAGACTTGACTAGACAGATACGTGGTGTGTCCCTCCTTAAAAGGAGTCTGAGCAATTGCAAATATGGCTTGAATTAATTCTGTGCCTCAAAAGAAGAACATTTTCACTACCTCCAGATAATAATTTTTTTAAAAATTAATGAAAAGCGAGATATCCTTTCTCCTCCTTAGAGACAAAATTCATGCAGCTTGAACTGCGACTTGAAAGATTTGTACAGCCCTTTGACAGCATCGCTCTGTAAGTAGATAGGGAAGTCAAATTGCAAAGTGGGTTTTTAGAAAGCAAACACAAAAGAACAATTCACTCCATTGGCAAGCTTTTCTGTTTTTTCCCCAACTTCAGATAACAGTGGACTCAAATTATTGTGATGTGTTGATTGATTACAGCCGTTAAGTTTCTTAGTAATCAGTTTCATCACTTATTCTCAATTCACGCTTGCACCTTTGATTTCTCTTCCACAACAGGGTGATGTGGGTTGTCGTTGACTAATGAAGAACAGAATTGGTTTCGGCGTGAGACAAACGGAATGCCGACACCAATCCCAAAATGCATTAATCTTTAATAATCCACATCTGCATGTTTATAAATGATATAACCAGGAGTTGCTAATGTTAATACTCCCCCTTCCAAACAGAAGCTGACATAGGAGTCGGTGTTTGCAAACTGCATGAGAGGCACGTGGCCGCGCGTGGTGCGTGTGACCTTGCAGAGGGAGCTCGCCAGATGAAAGTTCTCGGTTGATTAAAAATACATGAAGAATTGCTTCGCTTCCGCACTGGTCTTTGGAGCTTATCGTTGTCGGGCAAGATGAAATATGGCATGATAGATCTTGTCTTCTAGGGAGATCAGACCCACCAAATGGTTTTTTGGAAGCAGGTTTGCCTCAAGGTGCTTTTATCCTTTATGCATTCAACTTGCCCTTTTCTCCCTCATCCCTTAGAATTGCTGAGACCAGGGCTGTGTAATATGCAATATAACACAATAAGAAAAACTAGATTAGCTGAGGGTTTGTTCCTTTTGAGGGTAGTATTAGTGAGAGCACATACATTTTGCTACTAAAATGCTCTTTAATCAGAGACAGTGATCTAGTATGAGGAGTAGCAGGCAGAACTAGCTAAATAGTTCATTGCCACGTAGCGCTGCTCCAGTTTCCCTGCTTGCTAGACTTGAGAGAGCCGGGAGGAGCAGGGAGAACTCAAACTCCATCGTTGATGGTCTTCCAAGTTAATGCTGCCTGATTCTGAGAAATTCTTAAACTTACCTGGATCAAGGGAAAAGAAATATAGATAAGAAACAGCAATTTCACATCACATTCACCCTTTCTTTTGTATCTTGCATGTTTTCACACTGCAGATATCATAAATGAAAATTGATCAGTGGTTATATTAAAATTTGGCAATGTTAAAGTTAGGAGTTAAGGTTTTTATTAGGTGGCAAATTTTAGAAATGTATGTCTGCTACATCTGTTGTGCTTCTCAGGCTCTTGAATGCAGGTGACACAATGAGGAACAGCTTAGAGAAAAAAATATCCTCCTAGTTATAAATCCAGTCTAGAGAATGAGCACTGATAATGAAAAATTCTTCCTTTTGGAACTTGGTTTAAATCCCTAAATAGAATTCTGAGGTTTTAAGTTTCAGGTGTGTAGCAGGCTAGGTTTCATTTCTGGAAGGAAGAAATGAGCCAAATATAAGAAAGAAATACTACCCTCTCCTTTGTTAGGAGATTTTAGATATTTAGCACTTGCATCAATTACAGTTTTATATTCTGTTTAATTGACATCTTATAGAAAATTTGAGAATGGTTTTTCTCTAGCAGAAGTATATGCTTTTTGCATTACATGTAATTACTGCAGACATGTAATGATGTGTCCTAAGTAATTACAGATTACTAAATCCATGCAGCCCTTCACAGTCTTCTGCTTCAGTCCAAATGCAAGCAGAACTGCCATTTTTATGGAAGGATTAAAAGGACAGAATGAAAAAACACAGTATGCCTACCGGGGCTGGATCATTCTCTAAAGAACATAGGCATTTTTTTCAAAAATTTAAGGGAATATAATTTTCAAAATCTAAAAGCAATTCAGAGGCCCTGTAGAGGTGTGAGAGAAAGTGCTGGCAAGCTGTGGCCACAGCCTCTCCCAACCCCTCTCATCCCAATTCACGCCATCGCTTCGGAGGGACGCAGTGACAGAGTGCAAAACATGTGGAGGGGTGGTTAAACGAGACTTTAGAGGGGGAAAAAAGAAATTAAATCAGTGGCTGAGCTTTGAAGAGGTCTGTCTAGTGCAGAGCAGCGAGCGAGTGGGGAAGAAAGGAGCAAGCACCTCATCTAATCTTTCTTCTGGGGACCCAGGTGGACAAATTGGCAACCCTGTTCACAGCCTCCCCCCAGCCCCCTTTGTAGCATAAGAACTGCTAATCGGATCCATGCTGCTGCAACTGTGGTTAGTTATTAACAGAATAAAAGCAGATTTCTTCAAAAGAATGGGTTGGGGAAAACGGCTCTACAAAATTGCAAGGTTGTTAGAATCTTAAATGCACAGCAGTCGGTTTTTCCCTATTCTGAATTAGGCGATGAATACGGCCTTTCATCTGTCACTGTGCCCATTTCTTCAGAAGGCAGCCAAACATTAGGCTTCTCAAACAAAAAAGAAAAAAAAATTGTTTAAAAGAGGAAAAATATTGGGGAACAGGAAGAATAGGAAAACGAGAAGGAGAAATCAGGTTTTGTTTTTATTAATTTGGCCTGGTGAGAGAAATATGAGCTGCCTGCTCTATTCAGTTCCTGCATGCCAGCCACTGTGAGCCACCGTTTCTGAATGTGGGGATTAGAAAAGATTTAACTGGTTGCTATCCTGGGCTGCACCATTCTCAACTGGCCTCCAGCAGAAATATCCTTGGCTGGAAACTCTCCCGAGCTTAATGGAAATAATGCATTAAATGGATGCGGAGTTAGGCAGAGGGGAAAGCAGAAAGAATTTGATTCCCCCAAATGAAACTTCTCATAACTGCAAAGTGAAATTACAGGTCTGGGGTGGGTGTTACTGAGGATAGAGAAGCAGTGGTTCCTAGATTTAGACTGACTTATGCCTTCGCTTATACAAGTAATTAAATGATGCATCCCTAATTTTGAGGAGCTCTACTGCCTTCCTGGTTTGCAGCAGATTTTTTAAATTTGTTGGAAAGGAATAGTCCTCAGGCAGACAGGTGCTTGCTGTGATCTACTGGAAAACCACTCATTATTTGGGTTTCTGATTGATGACTTGCTTTGGGATTATTTCCAAAATCTCAGGAGAAAGTGCTTCACTTTGGTCCAAACACAGAGGTGACTTCTGCATGGGGCGTGGATGAAACAGACCTGCTTGGCAGTGTCTGCTGCTGCTCTCCCTTCCCCTCCAGAGCAAAAAGAGCTTTGGCCTTGGAGGGCAATATATTTTCTTTCCTGCCCCTTGCCACCAAGACCATTGTCAGTTCAGGCAGTACTAACAATTATTTCACTTCATACTCCTGAGTATTTCTTACAGTCTTCATACCTTACTCAGAGGTTACACAACCTGGGAATAAATCCTGGATGTCTAATTTGACAGACCCCAGTTTCATCTACTTAATTCTTTTTTTGAAGTCCATAATATAATGAATTATTCCGTACTAAGGGTGACATTTGGATGGTGTTCCATAAGTAATATCTTGGGACTACATGCTGAGTAATGAGGATGAAACAAAATATTGAATAGCTACCTCATCCTGTCAGTGTCAACTTTGCTTTGAATTAAATGTTATATCATGTCAAACAAGTAGCTTCTACTCATGAAATTAAGATGTTTATGCTTTTGCATTTGTGCGGGGAAAATTCAGACCTAGGGTTCTCTAGGCCCCTTTGTTCATTGTTGCATTTTTTAATGGAGATTTGAGAGCAATTTAGCATTTAAGTTACAGTGATTTCTTTGAAACTCGCCCACAACCCCATTCTTGATATGGTGAATGTGACATAGATAGGAAAAAGAAGGTGAGAGTGTAACTTTCAAGTGTTGGTAGTCTGAGAATTTTACACTTTCATGAGAAGCAATGTGAGGTTTTTTTGCTTCTTGTTGATTTTACATGGATTGTGATACTCACTCACATATGTTGGAGAATCTTGTGTCTTTGAAGCAGGATATATTTGTTTTAAGGGGTAACATGGAAAATTAGGGCTGGGCCTGACAACAATCTTGATAACACTTTACGATGGAGAGGATCCATAAATCTGGTGTAAGATGATAAGCTTCTTGTTTAGAAGCGTGTACAGAAGCTTTGTGTTGCTGCAATGGAACAAATCACCTTCTTGTGGTCTCACCTTCAGTGAGCTTCTCAGACAGCCACCAAAAGCATTCCAAGGCAGGAAGGTTCTGGATTTGGTACCAAGTTCCTGGCTCAGGGAGGTGGAAATTGTCTTGGTAAGCAGGCTGCAGTGTTTTACCAGCATTGTAAGGGGTTATTAGATGCAGTGTGGTGCTGAGTAGAGCCAGAAGGCTTGGTGTGAGTGTGTTTGACTCTGCATATCTCAGCACAGTCACAGCTGCTGTATCTGAAAGGGTCCTCATGTCTCAGGCCTTTAAAAACATCTGCACTCAAATTACTGCATAGATAGGAGGAAGGTTTTAATATTTTGCACGTCTTAATTTGAGGGGATGTGCAGGCAACTCTTGCTTTTTACTTGAATGAATAAGTAATTTAAAAAATACTGTTGATACAACAGGAAGCTTGGCTACAATGCATAAGTTAAGGAAGAAAATAATCTTTATTTTTAAGGGGTCATAGGTTTTATAAGATGAAAGAGGTAACACAAAACACATGACCAGTTTCCCTTTATGCTATCCATAGAAAAGTTTCTTTCCTTTGAGGTCATTTGCACCTCACTTCCAATTTCCTGAAAAGCTCATTTGAAACACTCCCATATAGAAGCCTACTTATGTTCTTTCATTTCTGATGTAGGGATCTGAGACCCAGAATGTCTCCTCTGGTCTGTGAGCCGTTATTGTAACATTGACTGTGTGATGATTATCCTATTATTTTATCAAATTTCATCCTAATCACTAGATTTTCAGGACCTCATTATTCCTAAAACAAAGTTGTTTCAAGTTCCAGTAATGGTTTGATTATCCTCCTAAACATCATCATGCTCTTTTTGCTCCCTGATATTTAGCCTCAAATATATTCTTAGAAAGAAGTCGCAAAATTCCAGCTCTAGTTTTTGTCATACTAAATAATACTCACACTTTCAGCCTCCTGTCATTTCATGCTGGTAGCTGGTTCCCAGTCTAGTTTGTATTAGGCTTTCTGGGTTTGTCTCTATGAAGGCTGACCACAGACACATCAGCAGTGATGTTGTGTTGTCTCTACTGTAAACAATCCACCTAATTTATCCTAGTGATAAATTTGTTTCTTTGAGTGCCACATGACATGGTTAGTTATAGCTGTTTGTAGGCTGTAACCATTTTAGGTTAACAGGTATGGTCAGTTTTTTCCTTCCTTTTCTCCTCCCATGTATACTTGATAACCTACAGCTCTTTAGTTATAAAAGGCCTGGTTCTGATCCATGTATAAAACGTTTGCATTTTTAATACTCCAAGCCAAAAGGTGGTCCCAAGGGTTTCTTAGACAGTATTTTGATCATCTTTTGTATTGACTAATGTTCCCTACTTTGTGGTCAATCAATGTCATTAATCCAGTCATAGCTCTCAATTCCTAAATTAGGTTGGGAATTGTCCCAAGGACGACCCACAAGATCTGTAACTTCTGCCTTTCCTTCAGCCTAGTGTTCCATTTTCAACACAGGCTGTAATCAGTCCCCCACCCTCCAGTTCCTCATGCATCTTAAAATTCCTGTGCTTATACCCCTCCTTCCCCCCTTAACTGGTTATTTCCCAGAGGGAACCTGTTATCACCAAAGTGTTTTCTTGACTCAGTTGTTCTGAGTCAAGAAGATAATTCTGTGAGGTATTGTCCAGCTGGTACAGGATGTCACAGCTGAGCATCCTCCAGTTTCATTACAGTGATGGGAGCAGAGAGCCCTCAGCATGTTTCAAAACACTGCTGATGTGGACTGTAAGGACCCCTCCTCAGCACAATATCAAAAGTCTGCTCTTGCTTGCTATGCTGGCCCTAAGGAATTTACTTTTTGCAGTTTAACTGCATGGCTGTAGCCATAATGCAGTCGCTTTTTAGGACTTTTCTCAGTGTATCTTTGCCAAACATAGTACACAGTCTCTCCTGACTTCATTTGCAGTGAAGATTTTCAAAGTGAAAAAATGTAAAAGCATTTGACAAAATTTAAAAAATAGAAAACCCGTTTACAAATATAGTATTATGCATTTTTAAATTCCCTTACCTCTTCAGCTGACTTTTTTTTTAATTTTAAATAGCAGATACTATATTAGGTAGACTGCTGGTTTCAATAGTTTTAACAACTAGTTTTACTAGATAGCTATATAAATTTGTATAGAATTTTGCTCTTCTGCTAAATATAGGGCAAAGAACTAGCATGGCAGCTTCTATCCTTTTAACATACATTATCGCATTTTCTTTTGTTTTGCATAATAGTAGAATTGTGAAACATCCATAGTATTCACTTTGCATACATTTTGGCAGGTGGAGTATCTCACCAATGTGGCAACAATGGTATACAAAAGATGAGAAAAGGTCATCCCTGTTTAAACTTTCTTCTGTGTATCACTGGGTCAAAGGAGGCAGTGGTCTGTCAGTGAAAAAAAAAACTGGATTTTTTTTTCTCTTAAATAGCTGTAGAAGTTATGTTAAAAATGAAAAAGGGTTGTTTTTCTTTTGTAGAAGTTTTTCTTCCCTAATAAAACAGAAAAATCCGTTCATGTATTATTTAAAGTGTCTTCCAAGAAACACAACAGCAATACTGGTTGAAAGAGAAAAGGATTACTATCATTTAAAGGAAAGAAATGGAAAATCTTTAAGGTAATTTCTTTTCATGACAAAGAAACTTAAAAAGCATGGCAGACAGGATCTTCAAAGGTTTTAAAGTCCTGTCATCAGATCCCAATCAATAGGAGTTAGATACCCAAATTAAGAGTTCATTTCAAGTCTTCAAAGGTATTTGGGTGCTTAACCTCCTTTTACCTTTCACATCACTTCTAAGAATAAAATGACAGCTCGATTGAAAACATTTTGATGCAGTACCTTCATGTCCAGCACCTGGATAATCTGTAGCACCCACTGATAATTAGCATAGTGGATACTTTTCTTGAAAGTTTGTTACTTGTTAGAATATGTGCAGAGTTGGTCATGTTTGTGAAACTGTTTTTCTTTGTGAAACAAAAATTTTGCTTGACAGTTTGTTTAGTAAGGAAAAAAATCAGAAGTACACTGAAAAAATAGCATTAATGTTTGCAGAAACTGATAATTCCAGTGAATCTGCAAAACTCCAAAGTCTGTATTGACTGAGGATGTGGATGAAACTGCTTTCTTTGTAAAAGTTGTATAGGTCCTGTTCTACACCTTACTGGTCTGTGGTTGAACATTTGCCTGTGCAGGATAAGGCTCCAGCCAGATAACTGATGTTACTATCAATGTAAAAAAACCAGACACCATCTATAATATACAAAATATGTTGCCTATCATAGATATTCTGTACACTTTAGCTTCTCTCAAAGTTGCCAAACATCCAGCTAAAGGAGGATCCTCAAAGAGCTATGCGATGCAGTCAGAACCACCCCTGCTTTTTTTTTTTTTTTTTAAGTGTTTGTAGAAATCCTAGATGGTTCCCATCTACTTGAAGTGCTCTCTCTGATAGCAGTGCCTGGGGCATACACAGTGGAAGTGGCAGTGCCCTGTGTTAACATGGAAATGCTGTTTATTTACAGTCTTGAGTCACTGAATCCTTCCTGTCAAGCCGAAAGCTTTCATTATAATGCAGGCACTTACCATCTCCACAGCCTGCTCTTGAGTGACATCAAAACATAAGCTGGAATTTGTCATTATTATTGTCATATGCCTCAGAGTTCGTGAATGGGCCGTGGAACCCAAAGCCTTGGGCGCTGAGTGGCATGTTTGGTCTTTTGGAGGAACAATTCTGCCTCTGGTCCAGCATTTACATCTCTGAGACAGTTGTCACAGCTGCTCCCAGTAATGTTGACTGTCATGTTTTTAGTGCAAAAGCACCTCATCTGAATAGCTAGGCGGTGGTTACACTCCACGTTTTACAGATTTTCTCTTTGTTCTGTATCAGTCTGGCCCTTCTTCAGAGTTGTTGCTGAGAGCCAGTGGCATTGGGATGGGAAGGGGATGGGGCAGAGCAGACACATCTGTTTTCCTGCATTTGTCCAGCTCAAGCCCTTGCTCGCTCCAAAGGGCAGCCCCTGCTGCCCTGCTCTCAGCCCGGCTCCCAGCGCCAGGACCGTCCGCAGGATTCCGGCTCCTGCCACTGCAGAGGGGCAGCTGCTGAGCAGGAGGAAATGAGTCTCAGCAGGCACAAATCTATTGCCTGTGTTTTTATTCTTTCCATTTCTTTCAAATGGAAAACAATCTGAACAGTTCCTGAGGATGAGGGGTATAAATCTGTCTGCTGCTATTTTTACTGTGCTTGTCACTGCAAGTGTCTAAATGCTTAAAGTATATATTTGCTGCCTATCGTGAGGTGTTCTTCAAGCCTCTTGAGCTGTCATGAGCAGGCATGTCTAAGACCAAGAGCAAAGAGGAGTCCTAGGGGATGTCCAGGTCTCATTCTTCCTCCAGCTTGGGCTGGGGCAGGTTGACTCTTAAGCTCAAGGCCCCTGGGGCATTGGGAGGGTGGTAAGATGGACCTCTCTGCTTGACAAGGTGTTGAATGGTGACCCAGAGGAGTGACTTCCATCAGTGCAATAAGCATCTGCCTTATTATCCATTAACACTGAAAGGGAACATTTTGTGTTCTGAGCCTCACGGACAGCACTGGGAGTGTTCTGCTTTTTTGGGTGGGTAGACAGCAGTGGATGTCTTTTGAACAAGGTCGTAAAAATGGATGCGTCTGTTCTGGCTAATTATTTTAATAAATAACTTCCCTTTGCTTTTATTTGAATAATAAGATATCCCTTTTCTGTCTGATCTCTTTAAAACATTCACTTTTACCACATGTGCCTACATGTTATTCTTTATTCCCATATTCTGCATGGACATTCAAATAATATTAAAACCACTGATTCATTGAAATACTTTTTAAACTGTTGTTGTTAGTCATTTTTGTATTGACCGAATTTTTCATTGGTAATATTGTTGGCAGCAGTCCATGTCTGCCTGGCTGGAGGCCAGTTTAAGCTAGGCAGGATGAGCCCTATTGTTCAGCAGACTTGGATTTTGTTAAACTCCCTAACAGAAATATGTGTCAGGAGATTTGCAGCTATAAATTGGATCATGTTGGTGAGGTTGGGAACTCGCTCAGTGCGAAATTGAACATTTCGCCATGCCTGTTGCTAAATGTGTTTGTGCATGTTTCCTCCATGGGTTTCAGAAAATAAAAGAAAAAAAAAAAGAAAAACGTATGAAGAAAGCTAGACCTGTTGAGCTCTGTCTTTTCCTTATACAGCTGGTACTTTCTTTGGTGTTGTGTTGAGTGGTTGAAAAATGCAGCAATGCTTGGTTTTGTGCACTGACATGCTAAAAGCAAGTGTGTTTTCCCTTTTCTCTCTGTGTGTTACAGGCAGTCAGATGCCACCACAGCCTCCTGGCAGCCAGTCAGAATCCAGCTCCCACCCTGCCTTGAGCCAGTCACCAATGCCACAGGACCGAGGTTTGTTAGGTGTTGGGGCTTTTTCACTTGGTGCCAAATGCAGCCTTCATTTTAAGTTGCACATTAGCAATGTGAGATTTCCTGGAATTTCTTTTCTTTTCCCAGGGAAAATAATGACGGTCTTCATTGTAAAAAGCTTGGGGGGTTTCCATCTCCAGGGAAAGAGCAACTGAATAGCAGGTTTTACCAAACTATAATTGAAAACAAGGTTTTCTCAAAATACGGTGAATGCCTAGGGTATAAAGGCACTTTCTGTAAATACTTGAGTCATGTCCTGGAGAATACAGCTCTTTGTTGTCTATCTTGGAATTAAAATGTAGAGAAAGAGTTCTAACTAGGAGCAGTTTTGCTGCTGTTCTTAAAATTGTCATCTCTAATATATTTGCATGGACACAATAGTCCTGTAGCCAGTTCTAGGATAAAATATCTTTAAATACAAAAGGAAATCAAATATTTAGGTGAAATGGTTCAAACATTTGGAAATCTTGCCAAGGAAAACTTTGCAGGCAAGAGCACTGTTCTAAAAGGGTGCTCCCTCCTGTGTGCTCACAAAAATAAGCAGAGCATTTTAAGTTAAAGTTACCTTTTATAAACTGGAAGCCCTTTTTCCTTTCACCTCCTTTCTCCCTAGCTCATGGAATACAGTTGTCACAGCTTTGTTGCGTGGCCATACGTGCGATCAACTGCTGTAAACCGGGCATCCTGTCCATGCAGTGGTTAACATGTGCCAGTGACAGGCTTGCAAAACAGACACATGATAACTGTGATAAACATGGAGTTATTTATGAAATGCCCCTCCTAAAATGTCTTGCTTCCAGAAATATCCCAAGTAGCACCATATGGGGATACCATAAATACTAGAAGTTTTCTCACAGTAAAACAAGTTGAACTCACAGAATGACAAATTTCTGGGATAGCATCCAGGAGGAGCTAAGAGGACTCACAAAGAAGAGCAGAGAGTCTTAATTTTGCTGTTTTTCTGGGTTGAACGTCCCCTCCTCCAGGAATGCTGATTAATGAGAACATGAAATACAGAATTCCATGCTGATTTGTTTTCTTTCCTTTTCAGTCATTCTTTATACTCAGTTGTTAGTGCAGGGACATATTTTCCCATTAAAAAAAATTCAGAATAACGTACATGTTTGGTGAAAAAAGAATGCCCTCAGTACCCAATACAAATACATGATGCTTTGTGCGATAGAAATGTCACGAGACAGCAAGAATGGATCAAATGAAGGCTTTGAAGACCCAAACATCTCAGAAAGATGTGTGCATTTCTTGGCACAACTGGGTCTTGGCATAAAATGTTATAGTACCCAGTAATAATTATTTCTTCAGTGTATGTTCCTCACCTGGCTTTGGGGGACAAGTTAGGCAGGTCTGACAGAACTGGAAAGGTAGAACCTATCTGTTCTGCTGTAGAACAAAACTGGGGTTCAGTGTATGGTCAGGAGAAGCAGACAGGTTTTCAGAAGTAAAACTGAAGACAGCTGCCGTAATTGGGAAGTCAAACAAGTAAGTAACAGTGAGAGAAGTAAAATTTACAGATTTATTTAGTTTGTTTTTTGTCTATACAGTGAGAATTGTGGGTATGTTCTTAGAGAAAATGTGTTTAGGAATGTTGCAGGTTTTGCACACTTCCTATGCAAAATCGGGTGTAATATGCATGATCCTTGTGACTCAGCTTGTACAAGAAGTCCATTTGTTTCATGCAGGGGATTCAAAATTTGTAACTAGCTAGGTCATATTGATTTTGCAGAACATGTTCCCCAAAGCTTCTCTAAAGTCAGTGCTGTACGCGCATAAACATGCGTGCATTCCCTTTTGTGCCCTGTCATTGATTAGAGGCTCCTTTGAAATGGAAAACTTCACCTTTTAAAAAGGCTGTTACGTTAGTTGATTCCTTTGCTTGCTTGAACTGGTTTCCACAGGACTTGAAGAAAGGAAGGAGGGGGAATGATGGGGACTCAAAGGGAAGGTGCTTGTCATTTACTGATAAAAACCTGAGCAGAAAATCGTTGCTGCTAAGGACACCTGATCCTTGGGCATCTGTTACAGTAATTTAAACTCTCAGCTTACTGATACACTTTCTCCAAAAAAAGAGAAAAAAAATTAAAGGAAAATGAAAACAAAAACCCCAGAGACACTCCATAGGATAAGGTAATGTTGTTTGTTTTCACACTTTGTATAGCATTTCTTTCCTTGTTTAGGGAGAGAACTGGGTGAACAAAAGACTACTAATCATTGCTTGAGCAGAGTCCTTTGCTCCCAATACTTGAAAAAAATGTTATTTACCAGCTATCTTGAAGATTGACCAATGGGTGGAGTCTGAGCTGTAGCACTTTTGGATGCTAAACCATTAAGTTTATACGTACTTATTTTATTGTTTAATTATTTGATTATATTTTACTGTGCTTTCCATGGTTACCCAGCACCCTTCTGGGATTTTTGTTTGCCTGCCTAGGATTCTACATTCCCTGTCTCACAATGCAGCATGAAGCAATGACCACATTTTTACATGTACATTCTGTGTGTGATAGTAGGGGAGTAGTAATGTAGTGCAGATATACAGTAATAGGAGTTTCTTGGGGGATTGGATTTTTTTGTGCTCCTCAGCTTTCTTTTTATATAGCTTATTTCAAACTTTTTGTAATAAGCGTTAAAATGCTTACTTTAAAAAAATAATTTTAAAGTTTTTCATGTCCTGCTCAAGCTGTAGAACATTTGGACCTGCTCAGTGTAAATGTAGCCTGCTGTTCTTGAAGTCAAGTCCCATACATCTTAAAGAACTGTTGGAGCCAGACAGCTGTGGAGACAGACTGGTGTCAGAAGTCTCTTGGAGAAGCAAGAGTGTGTTTAACTGCTGCTGAATCCCAACAATTACCCTTACTTGGGGCTACCATAATGACAGTGTAGTCATGACTAATTGAGGTAGTCATCAAAACTTGCTACAGAGGAAGGAGGATGCACATCTTGCTCTCCAGGAGGATGCACATCTTGCTCTCTGTTTCTGATAGACCTACTCCAGACTTCCCTTTATATGATCTAAAGTAGGGGTTTGATATTTTGTGCTTATTGAAGTCAAAGCTCTTTATAAACTTTATTTTTTTGCATCAGCCCCAGAGGCAGGGCAGCAGTAATACCTCAGCTCATAATCATTCAGCAAATACTTGAGGTACACAGTCACTTGAGTTCCCTATGTTCAGCTGTATCTACTTACTTGTTTGGGTTTCAGAAGCTGTACTTTAAGGATGTCCTTAGTAGCCAGAAGTGCTCAACGAGTTAGAAGTTATTTCTAGGGATCAAATAGAAGCCCAGCACATCCCAGTTGACCCTCTAAATTAGTTTCCTGAAGCTGCTGCATGAAAAAGAAACCTTCGTCCTGGCCATTAGCTTATACTCCCATTCTTACTTTTGTAAACTAATGGAGATTTCTGTCTGCTTATATGAACACTCACCTGTGCAAGCACTGTTAGGAGAATATTTGTCATAATAATGTTGAAATAGGCACCTTTACCCCTGCAGGAATGAGTGGTTCCTTATGTAATTCTGAACAGGCTTAGAAAACTTACCTGCTTTTAAATAGTATTTTCATGCTTATGCAGTTGGGTATGTAGATGGCAGGTTTCAGTCTTATATTAAAATAGTGAATTGGGAGCTCCTGAAAACCATTGAATTTAATGAAAACAGTTAATGACTTCACATTATTACTCTAGCAAGCACTCTCATAATGGGGATACTTAAAGAAGCCTTATTTATTAGTGCAAATGTATATGGGTCAGAATTAATTTTTAAAAAATCTTTAATTGTTTTCCCCTTATAATTTTCACAGCGGTACATAGTTAAATATTCATGATAATGCTGATGATATGCTAAAGGTCTGAAATAGATCTGGAGTCTCAAAATCAACACAGGTTATTTAACCCTTTTCATCTAATGCACCATTGGGGACTTGCGGAGTGAAATCCCAGAGCACTGGAATAATTAGAAGATAGTAATGAGGATTTAATTAGTCCTTGAGATATGCTGAAATAGGACCACTGAGAACTTTTCTTTTTGGACATGGATTGCAAGCAGAATTGATGCCGTTGCAGCTGCTGTGATGTGCTGGAAAATGTATTCCATTGCTGGAGGCAGTTTCATGGCAGCATTCTGTGCCTGTCAGATCTATGTGGACAGTGCCTGGAGTAATCACCTCCAAAATTGTTGAATAGAAGTTGCTGCTTTCTCCATCACCTTCTCCTAGTACCTTTTCTTTTTTTTTTTTTTCTTCTTTATGTCATTTTTTCTGTTCTACCTTTATTTCATTCTGTTGTTGACATCCAGCTTTTGAGGAGTGTTGTACAGTTGTGTGCTCTATTAAAAACATATCACAGTCGGGGACAAGGAGTAAGAGACTGCACGCTCTTAAGAGTACAGGTGTTACACTAAGCAAATTTGGATCTTTTTGACACTGCTGCTTGTAAGGTTTATCCTCAGATCTTGTCCTTATTTAGTATTAGATCTTCACAGAAGTGATATTTATCAGTAGCTGCAATGTAGTAAATTTAAATAGCTTTTTTGGCAGTCAAGATGTTATCCAGTAAGAGGTTGTAACAGATGGGATGTGATCAGGCATTTTGATGTTCTCTTTGTGCTTCCCTACAAACACTAAATAGCAACTGAATTCCTGTAACTAAAATTCCCTAATTTACCCATTAGATTTCATACAGGTATTTTTCTCCCCTTTAACTGTTTTCTGGGCATGCTTATTTGTACACAGTCATTACATAAATTCCACTGTCATGCATTTTCTTCTAACAAAATATAAATGTTTTTGCTTGTGTGGAAGACACAGAATACCAATCAGGTGTTTTGCACCTACAATTCCTGATCAGATTTATGGCTTAATACTGACATTTGATGGTAGAGATACTTTTCCCTGAAATCTATTTTCTTCTTAAAAAGAGAAACCAGAAGGAAGAAAATAGATCAAAGAATTCTTATTGCAACAAAAAAGATACTGTAGTTTGCTTTTAGATCTTAAAAAGACTTTTTCCCTGAGAATAAATTTTTTGCTCTCATTTGGGGATTTGGGATCTATTCAGAGCACTGAGGAGCTAGAGAATAAAATGATTCTTGTCATTAACATTCTTCTGCTTGCCATGTTAACGATGACACCACTTAAGGTTAAATCAGACTTGGTAATAAGTTTACTTGATGTAGACTGAAGTGTTTCAGGCTCTTAAAGAAAGATGCTTGAGACATGCATAGAGTGCAAAGCCACAGGTATGTTTGAGTGCCTCTTCTGCACACAGCGTTCTCCAAGTGGGTCAGTGCAGGGGGGCTGAGCTCTGTCTGGCATTCAGGAGCATTCTGCCAGGCTGGGCAGAATCATGGCCGGAAAACTGGGGTTAGAGAAATTGTGCCTTCAACAAACAGAAAAGTGCGTCACGTAAAGAGGAAAAGCAGGTTTTAGTTGAAACTGTCACATCAGCTCTGTAAAGCATCCCTTTTTTATCTCAAGGTACATGATGAAGTGGGAACATGATGCATAGGAGTACACAGAGCAGGTCTGCATGTGAAGGCAGAGCCATGCAGTAGAGCCAGCCACTAAGCTTCTTTGGTGACTCAAAAAGCTACATTACTTTCTCAACTTACTGAGTGCTAAATTTATTGACAGTTTAAAAAAGATCGGGCCATCATTCATTTTTACCTCTGTATTTTTAATTGGATTGTTAAAGTGGAAGTACACTGAAATGTAGTGTCAGTGTGATAAGCAGGTTTTTAAATGTGTACACGCTATTTTTCTTTGCTATTTTGATTAGCAATGCACGGCAAAAAAGCTTACAATATATCTACTTTGATTAGTAATCAACATCACTGGGATGAAAAGTTACTACTTTTCTCTTTGAGCTGTGGAGTGCATAGTTTTGCGTCTGTTGGTCTGTCAAGTGTTTCAGGAAAACCTGCTTTTCTTGCCCAAAAGTATTAGAAATTACATTACTCTGCCAAAACAGGTTAATTCTTAAAGAAGTCGATCGCCATTTCAGGATGCTGGTTCCAGACTGTACTTGGATTTCAGACGTACACCGGCCAGTCTCAGTTTTAGGTTGATCTGATTAGTTGTGGCCTATGGTAAATATACAGCAGGCCATCTGCAAGAAGAATCAAAGGACAAAAGGGTATGATTTACATATGATAAGCCATGCTGGGAGACAGCAAAACTGCAGAAGTACTATGTGAAGTAGATAATAATATCTGTACAATCAAAACCCAGAGTCAGTTCTCAACAAATTAATTTTGTATACTAGCAGCTGGTCATTGCACTCTTCTTGCTGATGTTAAATCTTGTTAGACTTGGAGATGAATCTTTATTTCATTTTTTAAACTAAATTGGGGATTCTCTTTTTGAGATTAGGGAGCAGAATTGACTTACTCTAGGAGAGTTTATATAGTTGCCAGCAGAGAGACTTCTCAATAGAAAAGTTTCCACTGACTTCATTAGGCAGCCATCAAATTCCCTGCCTCTGGGCTCAGGGAGCAAGATAAGCTACAGCAGTTACTGAAGAAGAACTTGACAGAGTGAGTCGATGCTGCTGTCACATGCTTGATGTAAAGTTACTGGGTATGATCCCTGTCTCTGGGAGAGCTTCCCATCGTGGCCTATAAACTGGGAGCTGCCTGTGGTCTGCCTGTTCAACAGCACCATGGTTGTCAGGACACTCCACTTCCTCAGTACCTAAGTTGATCTTTTTATGAAGCTTCTGTAAAGATAAACAACCTCTGATCTAAGACCCTTTATGTCTTTTTAAATTAATATACAGGACAGTGAGTTAAATTCTATATAATGTATATATTAATAGCTAACACTGGATAATTCCTACCATCCCAAAGGATCCCAAAAGAATAAACACTCATCAGCAAACAGCTGCAAATCAAGGAAAGGAAAAAATCAGTAAAATCATAAATCATGGTAAAAATAAGACTGAGGCAAAGGCATTTTGGGACTGAGGACAACACACTGATTTTATGTTTTTGAAAGAAGCAGAATGATTTATTTTACATGTGCACAACAGAAGACACATCACCTATATTTTAGTCTTGTCCACAAGGTATATATAGTGATATTCAATATATTTACTTCATGAAAAGGAAGATCTGAGTTGATTCAGGGAACCTTTGAACAGCAGTCTCTGGGGAGGGTAAAATTTTCAAACCTGAAATTTAGACCATTAAGCCTGGAGGCTTTGCACATTACACATTATAAAATGACATTCCTTCCTTGCTCTCCTCCATGATTTTCCCAAGTGTGCACGTTATTAGCAAAACTTAGGCAAATGTTGATTGTGCAAAGCAGATGGACTCCTCAGATTTTTCATGTTGCTGCTGAGATTAATTCCAGCGGCCCAAGCTACCTACTGAAATTCAGGATTCCCTTCAGGGGCAGCTGGGAGGGCAGGGTGGGCACTTTTGTACTGCGAGTCACCGTGACCCTGATTTCTCAAGCACCATAGTAAAAGCATCTTGTGTAAGGTATATTACACAAGATACAAGGTGCAATAACAAATCATGTGTAAAATGGTGATGAGCAATGTGGTTTTTGTGTAGTCTGTGCATGAACATCTCCACAAATGTCTTTCCTTCTTTGTCCTCAGTATAGCACTTAAAATTTGCATCAGAGAGCATTATGCAATGTTTGCATTAGGAAAGGTTGGATATTTCTTCCCCGGCTACCATCTGCGTAATCTGTCTGATCCTTCCCCAGATTCTAATTTATCAATGATAGATTATATGAATTTCAAGGCTAGGCAGTAGCAGAGGGAGGTTTAGGGGTGGGAAAAATTTAAACATTATTGCATGCTATACATAGGCTGGGTTTTGTAATATCAGAGAGAGAAGCAGAGGAGATTCAGCCAGTTAACCTAATAGCACAGCTGGTAAAACACTAGGTGGTCTGGGTTAAAACCTTAGCTAGGTCATTAGTTTCCATCTTCCCCAAAGCTATTCACATTGTGAAGAGAAGCAGTCAGACAAATAAACAGTGAGGAGACTGTAAGATAGATATTAAAGCATAATAAAAAATAATTCTAAAGAAAAATAAAACCAGTCCAGCGCTTTGGCTTAAACAGAACATTGGTCTTTTTGTGGAAATGAGAAATACTGCAGTGATCTTTGCGGGAAATCCTAATTTTGCTGTGGTGATGTGTTACTTTACTGCTGTTTCACATAAGCAAAGAAGCATTCTTTGTTGAATGGATGTGAAGAAATGTCATGGTTGTACTGCAGATACTAGCAGATGCCATTGTGAAAATAAATGGTCCAGGTACCAAAGGGAAATTATGTCACTGTTACTCTAGCCTTGAGAACTTCAGATGGTTTTAGTGGTGCTCTGATGGACTTGGAGAAGCTGGCAAGGTTTATGTGGGTTTTCATGTGGGCTGAAAAATAGAGCTCAGTGTAGAAACTTGATTACATTTTTTCATGGTTAATGGGGAAACATTAGAATAACTTCTAATTAGAAGAAGAGCAGTTCATTAGAAGAAGAGTTCTCAGAAGAACTGAGAGAGTGAATGTCTGAGGAAGGAAAGTTTGCCAAAAACTGTATCATGGATGTGCAAGCATTTGCTCTTTTTTCTCAAAGAACTTTCTCCTAAAACATTTTGGAACTTTTTTTTAAAAATATAATGTGATTGGAGAAAGAAATAAGAAATTTTATTTAGCTACTTTTTAGAGCTACATTTTTTAGCTTTTATAAAATACTATATCCAAAGATATTGTATTGCTGCAGTGCAGGTATTTTATTTATTTGATTTATTGTGTCTTTTATCTGCCTAATAACTGGACAGAAATATTGAGAATTAGTATTTGCATCATCTAAATGAGATTGACACTGCAAGCTCAGCCACTCATGGTCACCAACCCACCACCCTGTGGTGTATGTTGCTAAGTCAGATGCTTTGTGTGTGCCAAACATAGGTCTAGATGGGCATATGTTAATAAGGTTGCTTTCTGGAAAATGAAAGTAGGATCTGAGGTATCTTGAATGTAAAGAAATCTTGTGCCTGCTTGCTCTAGGTACCAGGTTTTTTTATGCCACATGATTTCACTTGATTTACTTAGTTTATTTCCTGGTACATGGGTCAAACTTTCACCAGTTTCTTAATTGCTGTTACTTGTTTAGACCTGTATAACATTTTTGTCTGCTTAGATTTTTTCCTAAATCTCTCTCACTGTGTCCTTTTCAGTGTTTATTTTACGTAGCACCTTAGGGGTAGGTACCACACCATTCTTTGCCAGTGACAGTAAGTAGTTTATGGCCAGGTAGAGCTGGCCTCCCATAAGCAATGGTACAACAGTATTTTCTTTGCTCCTGCTGTCTATAAGCCACCCATCTCCAGGTTTGACCACACCATTTGAAGATGTTTGTTCAAGTACCATCTGCAGACAACCTGGTTGAATATTTAGGGTTCTGGTGTCACAGGCTTACATGAGAATAACCAACTCTTTCAATTACTAGGACACTTAATTTATGTGTGAGTTGTGTTCTGTTGGATGTTTCCTTGCAGTGCTCTGAGGTGCTGACTGTGGACATGTTTAGCTGGGCAAAAACCCAGACATGGTTCACCGGTCCAAAGCCTTCTTGAGCTGTCCTTGCCATTTGAAACGGGTGGGCTAGGCAGAGTTTCAGTGTGACTGTGATGTTCCTCAGCATCCTGCCGTGCTGACAGGGTGCCAAATCACAGAATAAGGCTTTTCATATATTTGGCTCTTCCCTGACTTGTCTATTTCAGTGTTGCTGATCCACAGATGAGCTCAATTTGGGAGTCACTGCTTTAGATCCGTCGCAGTTCTGTTGTATGCTCTGATGAAAATCCTGAGGGAGTGGATACAGCACAAAGCGCTGTCTGAGGAAGGAAGGTCTGCCAAAAACTTGTGTCATGGGTGTGCAAACATTTGCTCTTTTTTCTCAAGGGTACTGTCCAGTGCCTTGCTAAAATACCAAGCATTGGAAATGTCTGTGTTTCTCCCCACACACAAGTTTTTCCTTTAGAGGTAGTGGAAAATATCTCTTCACATACTTAATTTTTTTGAGCTGATTCATAATTACAGGATTTTATGTTATTTTTCCCTAATTAGTTGATGATCAGTGTATGCATCCAATCTGCTTCTGCTTTTCTTATTCCATGATTTTCAGAGTAATAAGCCTGTCTAGCTAGTAATAGCCCTTGCTTCAGCCTCTGCCCTTGAACAAGGGGAACTTCCTTGTTCTTACTCAGAAAGGTTCCTGAGTTGTTTTGTTCCCAAACTCTGTCACTAAGCGTGCCCCTCTAGAAAGAGCTGTAGCCCAGTGTACTTTTTTTTAGGTAAGTTCATTTTTATGATATACTGTTGTACATTGTACCTTTCCTCATTTTTTATTTATCAGATGCATAAGTTAATGATGATATACTATCACTGTAAACTCCAAAGTGTTTGTAAGCTTAAAATGAGTAAGTATTGCACATGTTTTCAAGTTTAATTAATTCATGAGAATCTATGGACTACTCCTGGCTAAATCAAAGGAATTCTCATTGACTGTGGGTTAAGTAGGTGACAGCAGACAGTTGCTGCCCATCTAGTTACATGCAATAACCTATTCCTTTGCAGTCACTTCCTTTTTGTTTGAGCTTCTACTTTTCTGTGAAGTTTTTTTCATATTCAAGCGAAGATTTTAAAATATCAAACGAATCTGTCTGAGATTTTACTACAGCACCCAGCACGTTCAGTGGGTGTTTTTCATGGGTAGTGCTAAGGTGACAGTATTCAAGAAACAGATGGGTTTGTATTGGTCAATGTACAGATGTAAGTAAGACAACCTTAGTGCATAATTTCATGAAGCTTTAGTAATTTACTGTTGTATATCTGTTTTGTATATACATATGTCTGAGGGAAAAACAAGGTTTTAAATTATTTTAAAAAGGCATCATAGGTTGTATTAGCTAAATGATGTGTATTACCAGGTGTTACTGCTCTTTAGAACAACAGAAGCTTCGGTTTTGTCTTTTCCTTCATCAAAGGAGCAGAAGCACTTGTATCATGAGCATTGCTTGGTTTATTTTTTGTCTATATTTTGCTAAAAAGAAAGAAGAAAAATAAAATGCTACCTGACGATTTTGAAACGCTCTATGTATGTTCAATTTGAACAAGCAAATTTTTTTTATTGTTGTTACGGTGTGATAATTGTTAATAGTATTCTACTCTTCCACTGAGAACAACAAAAAAAACCTGCAAAGATGACTCTGCAATGTTAAAATGGTTTTTAATACAGTCATTCTTCATGTATGTAAATGTAGTATAAAACTAACTAAAAAGGAGGAGAATGCTTCTGGCAGGGTCACGTTATTCAGCTACTTCTGAAATAGCTTAGTTTGCCAAAACCCGCTCAAGTGTTTTTTCAATAAGTAATCTTCTGTTGTGATGGCACATGGAGCATCACCTCTACCTCTTTTTATCATTAATATTAAGGGAAAGGAGTCGATTTGTTCACTGATGAGTATGTTGCCACTGCAATTTTTAAAGGCTTCATTCATAGCTGTTTCCTAGCAGTTTAAAAGACAAAACAACCCACCTTGTTGTCACAGGGGTTGACATGTCAGATGCAGTCTGGCTGTTGAATCACTTCACTGCCATTACTCCAGTGCACCTCTAATGTAATCCTACTTCCATTCTTTACAGAAGAAAACTTTATCTTAGATCTAATTTTCTGGAAAGAAAATGTATTTCTTTTTGTATCGGCTATAAAATGAAGTTGAACACTAGGGAAAATGTGTGTAAATAAGGAAAAATGAATGTATGCCAGCTGCTCCCTTTCATTTCTGATAAGATTTTTAGAATTGATGTTGTTTTTTCCTTTATGATGCATGAATGTTAATGTATTGACCAGGAACCCTTTTCTCTCTAAGACATCCGAGCTTTCTGTGAATACTTAAAACAATTCAAACTCATGCACTGATCTCTGGATGTTGACTGGGCTCTCATGGAGGTTGATGAGGATGGACTCCTCTATGTTGTAATGGAATCCAGACCACAGTAAGAACTGTTCTTTGCTACTCCACATCTCATCTGTAGCTGGAAGGACTCCTCTGCTCTCTGGAAGGAAATTAGAGCATATCCTGTTTTAACGTCATGTTTCAGTGTACCGTCCAGAGAATAGCAGGATAGTATAGCATAAATATTCTTCCTGAATTTCAGGATTCCTCTTCCTTAATTCTTTATTTTCCTTCAAGAGAAGATAGCAAACCAAATCTTGATTTGAGAGGAATCCTACACCCTCTGAGATGATGGAACTCATGCCTCACGTCAAAAGCAGTTGAGGAGTGTGTTCCTCTTTTCTTGTGCTAATCAATATCTTTAATAAACTAAGGCTAGAGGATGAGTTTTAGTAGTATCACACAGTTATCTCTGCTCTTGAGTTACTGGCATGCCCCCAGCTTGGTTTTGGCCAATGCTCCGTGAGCCACAGCCCAGAGCATGGATAAGGCAGGACAAGGGACTGTGCACAGAAGTCACACAGATAAGATTACCGGGACTGAGTGGAAGGTTTATCTGGATGGACACAAGTGTCCCACTCTCTTGCTGGCATGTTTTATTTATGACTGTACACATAGTTGTACAGTCCATTCCACTGCATTCAAAATGAATGAGAAAGAGTTTACTGAAGAAGAGGTCATTTGAGTAGAAACGCTTATTTTTTACTTATTCCTCTGGTCCCTTGAGAAGCCTTTTTGACAGCAGCAGAGCTGGTTAAAACTGATAATCTCCATGTTTTTCATTAGACATTAGTCCATGTTCTCCATTAGCTTCAACAACCAGCAGTCCTGCTGCATCACTGGAAATATATACTGGGATATACTAGAAATTACTATACCAGTAGCAGTTCAGTGTATCACCCTTCCTTGTGGTGTTAAGAAAAGTACCGCTTGCAATAATAATGGGGCTGAAAAACCTTAATCACCAGCAGAATGTTTGGGAAGTGACCTCATACAGATTTAAAACTGAACAGGAAAAAACCCCTCACTTCTGTAGTAAACACAGGAGTAACTTTACTATCTTTATAGTAAAAATCTTAGTGTGACCAGTACAAATTTGTTCATTCAAATGGATCCCACAAGAGTGATACATAATGGTATGTGTCAGGAACACAGGCATTTATTTTGCACAGACATACAATTGTATTAGGTTTGTAAATTACTTACAGCACTGTTAGCAGAAGACATAGGCCTTGTAATAAGAGTTGTGCCTAGAGTGGGACTGTTTTAAAAATCAAGGGGTCTGTTTCAAAATTAAGCTAAATGGAGAAGGTCATGCAGGTTTTCCTTTGCAGAAGTGTGGAGTTTTCCAGCCAGTACAGACCAGTTTCCAAGCTGCCATTTTGCACTCAGTTTTTTGCTGTGTCGTGTGTCAATGTCTGCTCTACCTCCAGAGCAAGTGCCAGGCTCTGACTTTGCAGTTCAGGTTTGATCAAGTTCCTTGTCTTGAGGCTTGCACAAAGATCAGGAAAAACTGTTGCATATTCTGCCAGATCTTGCAGTTGGAGTTTTAGCACAATATGGGTTGAGAGGCTCGTAGCACGAAAGGACTGGGCACAAGGGGTGCAAAGTCATCTCATCTCCTGGTTTTTCTCCTTACAACCTGCACCTCAGTGTTTTCAGTTATGAGTTTAATCACATGTCTGGATATGGCTCAGAAAAAAATTACCTCTCTGTATTATTATTAATCAGGCATTGAGTGTCTGGGGGTGGGGAGAGGGTGATGTTTGGTGCTAACCAGTGGGAGGACACCCTGGCCCGTGGGAGAGTCATCCTTTTGTGCCGCACACCGGGGCTCCCTCCTCAGCTGGCATGGTGGCAGCACAGCCAGAGCTGGCCTGTGGTACGCGAGGGCTTTGTGTCACAGGGAAATGGAAAGATGAAATTTAATATGCGAGCAGAACAGGAAACAAAGCGGATTTCCCCCAGAAATAAAAAAAAAAATGTAATTTTGCCAGCAGATCCCCTTCAACATTCAAAGCAGCATTAAAACCTTTCAGGGTATAAAACATCAGGCAAACAGTGTCCCTACATAGACATTTTATAGCCAGGATTGCAGGATTTTTCCCAGTTCATGAAAACTTTAAAATCCCACCACAAAACCCTCTTCTTCCTTCATTTAATAGGCTTAGTTCTGTTCCTTCATGTGAAGCTTCTAAATTTGATGCTGTTTCAGTAGGTCTTGTGCTGTCACTTTTGAACCTTAAATTAAATTGGGGTTCATTAATACATTTACAAAAGGGAAAAAGGAGAGAATGCAATGGAATGAGCAGGGGAAAGACTAGAAGAAGGATCTAGAGCACAAATACATAACAAAACAAATGTTATTTCTGGCTGGTATGACTAGTCTTCACATAGAGGTAAATTTTAGCTCTGGTGAGTTTGTTGGCAATAGAGGAGTATTTACAGTGGGTTTCTATATGCTGAAGTGAGGCATTTTGGTAGCAATGTATAATTTTGGAAGATGGGATACTCCCACCATAAGTCATCAGGCAAATTCCCTAGTACTGCTAATTAAGTAATGCATATAATTGCCTTTAATTTTTTTCCCCTAAAAGTTGTTTTAATTTTAAAATTGACACCCACTTGTAAATAAGCAGGACTGCCCTGTCTTCATTTACAAGTAAAGGTTTTCAAACCTTATGTACAGGTTTTGGTGGTTGAGACATCACTGCTGACTTGGAGATGTGTGTGGTTTTGTTTGTATGAACAACAGCAGTTTTCTGAGTATTCTTAGTCTGAGATAACTAAAGAGGATTGGTTTATTTTAATGCCAAAGATTTTTTTAAAATGAAGAACAGTTACCTGAATATTAATTTTTGCTTTGGTGCTTTTCTCCCTATAGGTTTTATGGCAGGCATACAGAGGAACCCCCAGATGTCACAGTATGGACCTCAACAAACTGGACCTTCCATGTCACCACACCCCTCACCTGGAGGTCAAGTGCATCCTGGAATTAGTAGCTTTCAGCAGAGTAATTCAAGTGGTACTTATGGGCCTCAGATGAGCCAGTATGGACCACAAGGTAAAATGCTTGCTGGTGATAGATACAATAATTTATATATTTTTTTTACAATATACATATGTGTCGTGTATGTGAGTATGTATGTTAAAAACAACAAAAACACACACACAACACTCTCCATAAAAAAAAAATCCTAAACAAATAAAGCTGTATCCAAAGGTGGAGCTGCACCTTGTGGAAGAAGCTGTTTCTGTTATTAGCACCTTTCTCTGTATAAAAATAGTGACCTTAAATTAGGCAAGGAAATGAAGACTCTGTGGCATTGCCAGGTCTATTGTTTAGGAGCCCAAGCATGTCATCTCTGTGATGAGGCTGCATTTGAGCAAGCATGGAATAAGGGTCACAACACCGATCCCAAAATAGGACTTCTTTTCTTGGATGAAATCCCAAGGCCAACCTGAAATTGCGTGGTGACTTTGAGGGTAAAGTCTTCTAACAAGCATAATAATACAGTTGGTACTGTGGAAATAGAATATTGAGCTCTAATGAATATGGTTTGTGAATCTTAACTAACCCTTCAGACTGAGAGAGACAGTTCCTTTTATTTTGCTTGTTTGATAGAATTGGTGTGGGAGTAAACCAAAATAGAATACACAATTTCTGCCCCTGGACAACCTTGAACTTGCCTATTGTTTTGCCTTTAATGGATAACCTTTATAAAGTATGCATCTGTTTAGGGGTTTAATGAAGTTGAAGTCAAGCCATGGAATATATAAGGGTCAGTATTTTCTTTAGAGGTACATAAAGAAGCTTTTCTATTTCAGCACTTCCTACTGTTGCTTTCTTACTTAAAAGCCTCAGAAAGGACTTGAGCCAGCGATGGGAATTTCTGAAGGGCTCAGTGACTCTCCCGTGCTAGCAAGGATGGTTATTTTAGTCTCCCGAGTTTCTGAGAACTAGTTCTGATGTTTGTTTGCAAGGAGCCTTGCTGCCCTCTGCAATGCTCCTTTCTGTTTCATCTCTGGGTAGCATTTGGTTTAGTATTCTGAGCACAGGGCTACAAGCCAAGATTTCCCAGTTTCTAATTTTGGCTCTGCCTTTTACATCATCTTTCAGCTTAGGCAAGTAGATTCATTTCTCTGCTTTGCTTTCCTTAACTGTAAAGGGGGGCTAGTAATGCCTTATAGCCATGTGTGAAGATTAATTACCTAACTCCAGTTGACTGGTGCTTTCCTTTTATTTGGAAAGCATTTTGTGGCCATAAAATGCTGTCCGAGTGCTTATTTTTATCTGCACAGTGAGCAACTAGCTTAACTGGTAAAAAATCCCGTGGATTTATGATGTG
The DNA here is from genome assembly GCA_013399835.1 of Leptocoma aspasia. Taxonomy (NCBI): domain Eukaryota; kingdom Metazoa; phylum Chordata; class Aves; order Passeriformes; family Nectariniidae; genus Leptocoma; species Leptocoma aspasia. The sequence continues at coordinate 486,907 of VXAX01002325.1, read as the reverse complement.
CTATCCTGACTTCCAGCTGTACTGCTGCTGCTGAGATTCCGAACCATGGGAATAGTGGGTGTCAAGTGCAGTAAAACATTAGCCATCCACACTGATTGAATGGAAAGGTTTTTGTACTAAATCAATGCCTTTAAGTAACACGCCAAATACTACTTTCTTTTTTTGCTTGAGTTCAGCAGTTCTTTTCCTCCCTCTGTAGATGAAAGTGCCTATGTAATGATTTTATGGGTCATGGTCAGGAAGAAACTGCTATTAAAAAGTGAACTTGAGGGACAGGAAGAAAATGAGCATCATTGTCATTAACAGGCCATTTCAGAAGGGTTTGGTGAATAGTGTGATGGATGAAAACCATGTTCTTCTGCCAGTGCTTGGAAAGTACCAGTGATTCTGTGCACTGGTCATCACAAAATTAGGGCCTTGCAGACTGTCAGCTCTATAGGTAACAATTAGACCAGAAGAATACTACATTTGCACCAGGTTGATCTAACCATTAATAAAATCCAGGTATGAAAATAGTGATATTTCCAAGTTATGTGTTTACCTGGACTTAAGGTTTTAATAGCATTTTTTCATTTTAAATGAAAGTAATCCATAATTGCAACTCTTAACATACCCTATTACAAAGCCAGCAATGATGAATATATAATAATCCCATTTGCCTTTTTCTGCCAAAGTAGGAAATTTATTAAAAATTACCTGGGTTGAAACCAAGTTCTTAAATTATTAAACTAAAGTAATTCTCACGGATCTGATTTGCTTTCTGTGTTTTGTTCACATAGGCCTTCTTCCAGAATATGGTTAAGCTTAGGCTGGGTTTGACAGGACCACTTTCATATTTTGTATTCTCATATATGCATCAAAGCATTCTGGACACTAAGCTTTTGATCCGGCTTTGAATACTGGATTTCACTATGTGCTGTCCTGAAAACAGTCGCTCAAGGCTAGTGTCCTCTGTGCAGTGGAATTGCTCACCATAGTAAAGACTACATCATTAAGTTTGGACTGGAAGTATTAGCCCCCAGTTCATGAGAGCAGAATGATCCATTTCATGCCTGTGGTTGATTTATTTGATTTTCACATGTTTACATGACACTTAGAACTATAATAAGAGCGGAATATATTTTCCCAGGATGCAGTTCTGTACTGGGTCCTAGTCCAATTCTGTGAAACCATTTCCTACAAAAATAATAAATGGCTTTGGCTCCACACTTCTGTGTGTCTGGGATACAACACAGAAGCACACAGTACAGAAGATTAATTTTAATTTTTTATTAAATCCCAGCATTTTCCTGCCCCCAAGAATTAAAAAAAAAAAAAAAACAAAAAAGAAGCAGAGCGAGGATGGAAGTTGTTACTGAAAGAACCTCTCTGGTTTGTATTTGGACAACATCTAGCTCGGGGGCTAATGAAGCTCTGGTCTATGACCCGAGCATCAGACTGCTGCCACAGCAAAATGTCCCTTAAATGCACTCTGGAGAGCAGTCAGATGCCGTAGACAGTTGGATCTTTTAAGACTGGGGCAGAGAAGAGCTTCCTGTGAATCAGTAAAATGTCTCAGAAATGCATCCTGTCTTCCTAGCTTTTCCTACTCAATTCAGCAGTAAAGCTGTTCTTTTGGGGTATAACAAAGAGAGAAATCAGTACTGAATTTGTTTGAACCACAACTCCAGAGCTTCACTGTAAGTTAAACCCCCTTTTGCTTGTGATAAAGTAGTATGAATTGAGTATTTGTGCTTTTAATGTTGGAATGTCATTTCACAAAAGCACTTTGCTGTCCAGTTCCCACTGATTTTAATCCTAGATTTTAATTTAAATGGCAGCATCTTAAGGATGAGGTGCTCTGCGTATCTTGAGAGTCTGGACCTCTGAATCCAGACCCACATATGCAAGAGTCTGTGGAGCTAAGACATAAATATCAACTGTATCTTACTGAAGTCCCCTAGATAAAATAGTTCAGACGAATTTAGAACAACACATTTAAATTGTCTCTAGAAGAATAGCTTGATGGTTGAGTGCACATGTAAAAAATTCTAGAACTACTCTAAGATGCTCTTTTTAATACGGTGAATCTGATCTATGTCTCTAAAGCAGAGAGCAAAGCTAACAGGTAATTTTCACATTTCCCTCTTTTCATTTTGCCTAGAAATAGCAAGATCTCAGAGCACTTTGTTCAGCAAACCTGAACAAAGTGGACCAGAGTTTCAGCAGTAAGTATGAACATCTGTCTTTGGCAGGTTGTTAGTCAGCTTTTTTATACTTTATCTTCATTACACTTTTTTTTTTCGTCCTGATTCCTGTTACAGCATTGTTTTTTCTAATGCATTAGAGATGTTGCCTCTCTGGGTACAATTCTATTCTGCCAAGGGGGAGTTGGAATCAAAAATCCCTCAGATATGGAGGGGAGGAGTTGTTCAGCAGTACTGTGCAGCCGCTGTTGCCAGGCTTGTACCCACTTGAAAAGTGTGGGCTCTTGAACTTGGCTGCCTGACACGTCCAGCTGATGTGGGCTGGCCTAGCATCTGCTGCATTCATTGTGTTTAATGCTGCATCCATCTGTTTTCTGTCAAAGCCACTGCCAACAAATTACTAATCTATTAGAGAAACATGGAAATAAGATTGCACTCCTCATTCCTGGCAATTCCTCTTGTATTTTGTTTGGCTTTTATTTTGCCCTTTTTTTTTTTTTGTGGTCTGGGAAAGGTATAAGAATAGCTAGTACTTGAGGTATTGAGGAAATGCTTAGGGAAAAAAAAACATGGAAAAAAACATTGAAACTTGTTTTCCTTACTAAAAAGATCTGACTTCCCTGTGCATCTTGTATCCCTGAAGATGAATGATTAGGAGCTATTTTAACTGAGCCACATATTTTTATGGAGAAAATTCCACTGTTTTTTCTGTATTGTGTGTATGCTGGAAACGCCAAAGCACATAAGATTACATTTTTTGTCCCAATTCAAAATAGCATCAAAACAGCAGTAGTATTTTAGCGTTGGTGTTTGTTCCTCCATGCATGCTGCTGAATGTACTTTGTAGACCCTAAATGACAAAACAAATTGGCTGTATGTAAATTGGACTGACAGTAGCTCCCAGTGATCATGGATATCAGGTCTGCTAGTCTAGGGAGAGAATTTGCTTCACTTTAGGAAGTAGTGTTACTAATAGCATGTACATAAGGTGTGCTAACTGCTGTGCATAATCTTTGAGTGCACATATACACTATCCTGCTGTATTACATTTTTTTTGCACAAAGCAACTGGAAACCCAGAGCAACATCCAAGTTGTGTGCTGTTGCCTGTAACACATAGCAGAACAGCGTGAAACTAGTCAACCCTTCAGTCTGTAGTCACTTATGCTGGATCAGATGCATGGCTTGAGCTGGTCTCAGCAACTAAAACTCTGTCTGGGGGCGATGGCTCACATGAACAGAGAATAGTCAGCTGCCAGCAGCCAAGCCTAGAAGAAGAGGAGAAGTGACAGGGCAGTCTTAAGACAGCATAAAGCTGAATCTGGAGCCTTTCATATTGCTGAACCACATATTGGGGATCCTTCTGTGAGGACCCCCAGGCAGAAACTCAGATTTTAAAGCAGAAGAAGATGGTTGCTTTAGTTCCTTGGGATGTGTAGGTCTCATATGTTCTTGCTGAGGAGATCTTGTAGTAGAGTGAGTCAGTTACAGACTGGAGAGAAGATCAGTGAAAGCACAGCAGCAGGAGCATATGAATTAATTATGTGTGCATTCAAATGATGGGTGAATATGTTTATTTTAAATACAAACGGGAGTTGGATGCCACCAACTCCTCTGCCTGGTAGCTGAGGCCCGAGGAGAGGCATGGCTGATCTGCACAATCAGAGGAAGAGTCCAAGGGCTTCTGCCTTCGAGTAAGCGTGGGAATATCTGTGAATAGTCAGGAAACTCTGCTTTGTGGCATCCCACAGGGATGGGTCATGTTTCCACTAATCTGGATGAGATGGAAATGAAGACAAGTCAAAACTGATGACTGAAGTAGTGCAATGTGATACGTTTCCTAAAATAGTTTTCTATCATATCTTTANAGAAATGTCCTTTGTTTCCCTGGTGGCTTTTTTTTTTTTCCCTCTTTCTCATGCTGCCTGGGTTTGTTTCTGTAACACTGCATGCTGTATACTCGATTTTTCTTGAGATTTCAACATGACAGGAAAATCAGCACTCAAATTAGTTAAGCTGCTGCAGGCAGAGCACTTTACTCCAGTGACAACATAGATTGGATTCAGCCAGGTTTTCATGCTGTCCTTCATAAGGCACCTGCTTGTATGAGCATCTCTGTACTGTTGCTGCTTACTTGTGTAAGACTAGTTTTCTCAGAGGAGTTGCACTGTAAGCTACCACCCTTATGCTGACATAGACAAACTGAACTTACTAGAAAAGCAGGATGGGGCAGGAGAGAGCAGAAATGTTTCTCAGACCCCAGCAGTCATCCTCACCAGTCCACAACAAATCATCTCTGTCTTAAGTGGGCTGAACAGTTAGGAGCAAGAAGCCTGTTGCTGAAACTGCACAAAGATATTTTGCCCTGAACATGAAATGACAAAAATAAGATTCTCCCTTGAACTTACGTAATGGGTTTCTTACATGCCACATCTCTCTCTACTGCATAAAGCAGTTGTGCACATTGTGCTGTGCTGTGAACCCTCTGGAGGCTGTGCTTTTCTTTATTTCCTGTTGCCTCGTAACATACATTAGACAGAAAATGTTTGAGGGTACATGAAAATCAGGTTCATAGGATTTTTCAGGTTGGAAGGGTGCTCAAGAGCTGTTCTTAGCTGACCTGGCATTGAAATCAGGGTCAGATAAAGGATCAGACCAGGTTACTCTTGGCTTTATCCAACTGGGTTTTGAAAACCTCCTGCATAACCTCCTTGGGCAGTTTGTTCCACTGCTTCTCTGTCCTTGTGTAAAAGCGTTGTCCCAACTTTGAGGCCAGCATGGGTCACTTTAGTTCACATGTGTAAGTTCTGCAGCTCCTAACTTCCTAAACAGCAATATTTGCTCAAAATTTTTAATGTTTTTCTCTGTGCTTTTTATCATTTTGTTCAGGAAACTACTCCAGACCACCGACGTACAGCGGTGTGCCCAACACAAGTTACAGTGGCCCAGGACCCGGCATGGGTATAAATGCCAACAGTCAGATGCACGGACAGGGGCCAAGCCAGCCTTGTGGTACCATGCCCCTGGGACGGATGCCATCAGCTGGGATGCAGAGCAGACCATTTCCTGGAAACATGAGCAGTATGACCCCCAATTCTCCTGGCATGTCTCAACAGGGAGGCCCTGGGATGGGCCCACCCATGCCAACTGTGAACCGTAAGGCACAGGAGGCGGCTGCTGCGGTGATGCAGGCTGCTGCAAACTCCGCTCAGAGCAGGTATGCATTCAGGTGAAAGGCGTTTAAATTAAACGTTTTCCTTGTCATTCCTGAAGTAACAGCACTGTATAGGTGTGTGAATTTATACATGTTCTAGCTATGTCCTTATCTCTGGGAGAAGATGGTGTGTCTGAAGAATACTTTTTCTTAATCATCTCCTTTTCTTAAGGAGAAAGCTGTTGCCTGTTTGAATTATCCTCTCTAAAAGCAGTTGTGACAATGGTGATGATGGTCACTTCTAGTTTGGTTCTTGGCATTATAGCTTTAGGAAAACCCACAGGATTGCAGTGACATTCGACAAACCCTCTGCAACTTTAAAATTCTTCGAGTTTTGATACTTCTTTTATCTCTGGTAAAGAGAGGGCCAACATGTCTTCAGCAGCTTACCCCTGCCAGAGAGTAAGGAAGCCTGTGAAGCTGCCCATCAACTCTTGCATCTACTGCCCATGTTTTGAGCAGCAGTGCTGATGGCAGTTCTCTTTTGCGGGTGTTCTTGCTTCCAGGCAGGCCTGCAGAGGGGAAGAGGAGGGCAGGCTGAGGGGAGCAGCTGGAGGGGAGAGGCAGAGGGAGACATAAAACAATCTGTAGTTATCTGGAGTTGATAGCTGCCACTTGTGCATCCATAATAGAGAACCTGCAAACAGAACTGCAGAGGTTGGAGCCGTTGTCTGTCTTCTTGTCTCTCCTATGGGCAGCATATCTACATGTTGCCATTTGTGTATTGGTTTGGTAAAAGGCGCTTTGCTGTCCATGTCATTCCTAAAATGCGTGAATATTTGCAATTAAATCTTCTTTTTTTGTGTGTGTGAAATTTTTCAGATTAAGTAACATCCACATTTCCCTGGACTCAAATCCTGGCATATTTATTACCTTTTTCTGTTGCAAGAAGGTCCATAATGTTTGAGAATTACACAAATTTAGTTGCACTCTTCTGGTGAACATGTTCATGTGTGTGTATTGCTCACTGCACTTACACATGTGCATGCACAGATGCACATACATACATTCATCCAGATATTTATCATTCAAGACCAATGTTTATGGATACTAGAGTTGCTCTTATTCCAAGATGCAATGTTAAACAAGAAATAGGAATCCAGCGTGTCCCTGTATTTGTTACTTTCTTGCTTTGAGAGCTTGAAAGGCAGGTGGCTGCTAATGATAAGCAGCAGCAAACTTTTAAAACAGTAACAGTTAATTTCGTGTACTTCGTGTTCTTGCTCAGTAAAATAGAAACAGGATCCCTTAAAACAGACCATACTCCAGCAGATATCTGTGAACCAGCAGTCCCTTTCTTCTGTTGGTTGTTTTAACAGACCTGTGTAGTAGGATTTATGGAAGTCTGCTTCTGTCTGTCTGGTTTAAGCTATAAGCTGATAGGTCAGGCACGAAGGAATAAATAGGCCATCACTTCAGCTGCAGGAACAGGATTTCTCTATAATCATAGAATGAAAGGAAAAGCTCACGTTTGTTGGTCTTGACAGCAAGAAAAGACTTTGTGTTAAGTGGAAAGCATTTGGTTGTGATTCAACTTACACACTGGGCATAGTGCGTGATGTTTGATCAAAAACTGGGTTAAATGATTACCACTTCTATCTCACATTTTCTTCCCAAGTCAATTTTGTAGAACTGCTTTTTCTTTCTGGCTTTGACTGGACAAAACTGCACCATTTCAGAGCATTCCTATCACATACTGCCCATTCCAATGATCCGGCACCTATGGAAGAGCTGAGCAGTCACTGAATCTCTGTCACAAATACTGGCAAAAGGGTTATTTATACACTGTAAACTGGGAGGAACTTGTCACACCGCTCTCATGCCAGGGGGTTGCAAGCACACTGTTTTCCTTTTTGATCTCAAGTCAACTGTAAGGGAGAAAGCATAATGGCTTTTGGCTATTCCTGCAAGCCCTCGAGACTCACATATGGAAGGAATGTATTTGACAATGACTCAGATTTGTGATACAGATCAAATCCAGAGAGGCTGTTCTTTTGTTCTGCTTCAGGCCACCAAACATTAGGTCACCTGCTTATCCTGTCTGGGGCTGGCAGACACACCATGTTTCCTTTACAGCACCCAAACTATGGCAACACTCAGGCTCCCTCAGTGCACCAGCCTGACCAGCACAGGTAGGCAGCAGTGTAAACTGGACTTGCTATGGGACCTTGGCATTTTTTAAAAATGTTTGTGAACATCCCATCTGGCTGCTGAAGGAATATAAAAGTCACATGAAAGATACGGAAATACTTGCATTGTAGAGGGGATTTTAGTTTTTTGTTTTCTTTTTGCTAATGCCACTGTGACAGTACAATGAAAATCTGCATGTCACTCAGTCAACACACCTGCATATCTTTTGGCACACCTCCATTTCCTTGTGCCTAAAAGGGAAATGAAGAACCTTGTCACTCAGAAGGAATGAGATGTTTCCTTCCCTGACCCAGGCACCATCTTTCTCTCTTCATTTTTGGTGTTTTTGTCTGCAGTGGTGCATGCAGCCACATTTTCTGGAGTTGGTGGCATTGTCAGTAGTGCCTAGGCAGAGAACTGCAACCCCCAAAGTATGGTCCTTTTCTGAGAGATGGTGTACTTCAGGAGTGATTACAGGGTTTCTTAGTGGGATTTTCAAGGAAGTTTTAGTACACTGTAGTTGAGTGTGCATGTATTTGAAAAACTAGTCTCTAGAAGAATTTTTAGGAGCACTAAGTATCACTTGCAAAACATTTGCCTGAAGTGCAACTACTTTTTTCTCACCAGAGTCCTCAACACTGATTTCTGTAACCATATCACAAATTACAGAACTGGGAGAAAGTATCTACATTGGCTCCCAGCCTGTTGCTTCCTCACAAACAAGTCCATCTTCACTTGAGATTTAACTTTTATTGTTGTATTTATTGACTTCCCTGCCATCCTGTTATTTCAGTTGTTGCCTCTGTAGGAAATCTTTAATACCCAAATTATTGCTGCTGTCATGGCAGTTAACGAGTTTTAATTACCAGTTTCCTGTAGCTGCTAGTTTGGTTTTTCCCTTAATAACATCGTTCATATAAGTCTACAGAAAAAGCAGAAAGAAAAAAAATCAGAACGCAAGTCTACTGGTTATCCAGTTCGAAAAACAAAACTTAGTGAAATGGGAGAACACTCCCACCATACTACTTTACCTAACTGGGAAGACATCCACTCCTGTATGCCAACATGAATGAACAGAGCCCAGCCTTTTTCTTTGAATGTGTTGAGTTTATAAGATTCAGCTGTGGAGCTCAAAAAGTGTTGGATTTTTATTACGATAAGACACCTTCCTCTGTGTAGAATTAAGAATAAAATCAAATGGTTGTGTCATAGTGATGGTTACACAGCAGTATTTCTGCTCAAGTTGGTTGTGATCCACTTCAAGGTCAACTTGTTGACTCAGCAGCCAAGTATCAATAGGGGAGAGAAATTTATCTTCAGCTGTTAATCCACAGGATCTGTCCTTTCCCAGCTCAGGAGTCTCATTTAGACTTAGAACGTTGGTTTGCCTCTGCCTTGCCAAGCCACACTAAGCAGCAGTGTAAAATGAATTTAAATGGCACGCATCAGAAAAAAAAATCTCTTCCACTGGGGCACAAAATCAATGTTCATTAACCAGGGCAGGATGATCAGGATCTGAGTGCCAGCCAGTTATACCTAGGTATCATCCTCAGAGCAGACCACCACCCTTTTCATTAGAAGAGATTAAAATCATATAAATGAAAGTGGCGGCTGTGGAAGATACTAGGTTTACACCATTTGAATTAGCCTTTGACCTCATCTTGAGGTCTGCTTTATGTTAAGCTTAGATTAATTTATACAGCCACATAATACCTTCCCTGTAACCTAAAATCTTACAAGGTGCTAGTCTTAGTCTGTCTTGTGCATTCAGGCCAGGGTTTCCCAAATGATAACTGCAATGTCGGGCTAGAGAAAAGAAAGGTGTTTTTAAGATCTCTTCATTGAATCTCTTCAGCGTTTCAGGCTACCCAGGGTGTTCAAGCTTGCTCTGAGTAAAAGTTCACAGCAGGCAATGTTAAATAGATCTCTAGTAGGCTCTGTAGTAATTCACTTTATTTTCAGGAGGAGAGTGTGAAGGAACTACAAAACAGTGTTTTCCTTTTTATATTTGTCTTGGCTTGATCTCAGCATTACCATTGACTGGTGAGGACTGTATATTGAAGAGCTAATATATCCATGGAAGAAAGTTGGCATTGACTGAAACCCCAAGGGCTGGTTCTGCTTGCAGGAGACTAGAACCCGGAGGAGACCTTAAAGGACCAGGTGGCTCCAAAAGACGTTGCATCACACTGTGATTCTTAGAACAGCACATATATTTATAGTGATAAATAAATGTTCCTGTGTATACAAAACTGCATCACAATAAGCCTTCAGTAAAAACAAACTATTTTAAGCAAATGAGATACTGTTTACTCTGTTGATGTGAAAGGCAGCAAATTTAGCCAATATCTTATAGTACCAGCCAGTGCTGAGCTCCTCAGTTTGTAGATTCTCAGCTTGAACCTTTGCAGGACTATGTGTGCACTGTCTGTGAGCTTTTACTTCCTACAGCAAGTTCTCAGTTTAAAATTGATTATCAGGTTGGCACCTGAAGTCAACAGACATCTTTAGAGCTAGGTGCTTGTCACCATCACTTTCAGCATCTCTCATGCTAGCAGTGAGTGTCATTCTGAGCATGTCTTCTTAGCAGTTGAAAGTGTGACTGTAGTATATGGAAAGGTAAAAACATAGTTGAAAAATGGCTGGCTTGCATGCTGTTAGTGGTGTGGCCTTGGAAGATGTAATTCAGTGCTAGCTGGCTGTAAAATGTGCATCCAACTGGATACTAAAATGAGCCTTTTGCTGGTGCAACTACAGTTATCAATACCTGAACTAATTACAACAAAATTACTTTTGATGTGCCTACATGAGGAGCAATGCTATCTTTGAAGGCAGTCCCTTTGACCTCAATGTACCTTAATATGATTCTCAAGATTGCATGTTGCAATTTTGTAAATTAAAGCAATATTTTTTTATAGATTGAGTGAATTTAGAATTCAGTGTCATTGATTTTAGAGGAGATGATTCAGACCTAGTAGTTTATTAAACTGAGGAATTGGGAACCAGTTTTGCTATTTCCAACCTCTGACTATTTTTAAATCCTGGCCATTGGGTTGCTAAATTGAGGTGGCTATTTACATTATCTTCTGCTGATCCCTGTGCCACCTGAGAAGTGGTGTTCAGTCTTTACAATAATGTGTGATGTTGCATTGCTTTGACATACTTCTAGGCATTCTAGAATGTGGTTCTGGTTCTGAATTGCTTAGCAACTGGTTAGATACCACAGCCTCATTGTAGTGTGGTAAGAAGAATTTAGTACGTTTTTAATCAGTCATAAAACTGTTCAAACAAAGCTGCACTGATATTAGAGAATTTCTTTTGTACAGAGAAACACGATTAGTGTAAATTGGTTTAAAAAGTGCATTCTAGATGTCTTCTTCTTTGTGTGTGTGTATACATGCACATGCACACTTGCACACATACAGGCACACTAACCTTCCATCAGCATTCCTCTCCTGCTATGTATGTATAATTCATAATCCCGTGTTGCTGGTGCCAGCAAAGCACTTTTTCCGTATTATTTTCTCCAACAGCAGGGTAATGCAGCACTGCTGATGGACTAGAAGGTACTGGTGAGGAAATATAGTAATGGACATGGTGCATTAAAATGTCAAAAGGAAAAAGAAGGAGGCGGAAATGGGGAATAAATTTTTTAAAAAGAATAATAATATAAATAAAACCCAGAACTGTTTTAGGTGTTTTACATCCTAGCGCCTGTCAGTTTTGTGCGGTATTTTCCAGTCTGGCCCTTTTGATCTTGAAACTTGGATTTAAAATTCTAATTGTGATTTTGAAAGCTGCAGTTTTGTAGCAGGAAGTCTTGAAGCGCTCCAGTAAAACTTAGCGTTTTTAATCCCTGGAGAGAGTATATATTTTCCATTGTTTTCCCTTTTCCCCTTAAGCTTGGAGGTGCTGTTCTTCTCTGCTGGGAAGTTCGGTGGAGTGCAGGAAGGTTAAGTACTCATTCAAATTTCTTTGCTTATTCAAACCAGGCTACTTCTAGATGAAAGGCTGCCAGCTGTGAAATCCCCAAAGTAAACTAGGCTAAGATAGGACTGGTAGCCATAATTGGAGCCAGTGCCTGCGTTATCTGTTGCCTTTGAAATAAGCCCCTGGCAAGAAAGGCTCTTTCTGCCGGGTCTTTTATTTAACATGCAGTCACACGGAAGGAGTTGCTCCTGTTCAAATTCAGGCCATTCACAGTTCTCCAGGCTCAAGCTGTGTGGTCATTTCCCCTCCGCTCTGCTCCTCCAAACAGTCACAGATTTCCTTTAGAGGTCTTGATGGGTCACCCTGAAATGAGCCCCACTTTGCTTTCCATTAGTGCTGTTCTAAAATCCTGGTGGTACTTTCAGTCCATGAAACTAAATTTGGCTTCCAAAAGTCCCTGTGTAGTTTGAGTGGGGTGAAGTGGTTTTGCATCTTGGCCTAACTGGCTGTATTGTCTCTGTGAACCCCAAATACTCCCAAATACTCAGGTGCTGGCTCCACCTGAGGCTGGAGGAAATTCAGTAATAGCTGGAATATCTTCTCCCCATGCCAGGCTTCTGTGTGATTTGAGGGGTTAAAAGTCCAAATACTAATGCTTAACATAACTGTAATTTCGAAGGAAGCTATTAACCAGTATTGACATATTTCTCTTCTAAAGGACCCATGCTTCTTCCATCTTCATGAGAAATAGTCATTTGTATCAAGCTGATTTTTTTATTATTTCTTTTTTTCTTTTCTTCATGTTCTGCTTTACAAAGCAGAATCACGTATGGGTTTTTTCTATAATGTATTAGGAGGGAGGACGTTCAGCTCAGCTTATATGTATTTATTATTGTAAGGGGAGAGCTAGAAATCTTCTGTGATTATTTTATTTAAATGGAGATGCATTTTATGGATCAGCTCAAAATTGCTGATAAAATCATGTAAGGATTGGAAGGAACTTTACATGCTGAGCTGACCAAAGCCATTTCTTGTGGGAGACTAAGAGAAATACATTTTTATCTGGAATTTTGTTTTACTAAAAGGTAAATCCATCATTTTGGAGCCCTGGTTGTCACCATGCTGCAGAGCTCTTGCAGGCAACCAGTGATTTGGGGAGGCATTTTTTTCTTCTTTGGACTCATCAATCAAGTCGACTGCTGTGTGCTGTTCATGCCATTGGAGATTAACCACAGACCTCAAGAGTCCTACTCTTTTCCTCCTTCAGAGAGTAACCATTCTTAAATTGTGAAAGCAGGAGTGTGTTGGAAAGGAAGTGTGATTTTTAGTCATGAATGAGAATTTTCACTTACCTCAGAGACACCTCTAATTCGATTATTATTGTGTCAAGATTATTTTTGGCTTGATTTGGTTGTTTAGGAGATTCATTGCCTTCTATAGAAAGATTAATTATTTTGAAACAAAATTGCAGTGTCGGACTTTGTGTAGCTTATTAACATTTTGCCTCTGGGTTGAATGCTACATAGAAATTCTGTACCTTAAAATATGATCTTTAGGCCATTAAGAATGCAGTACTTCATTAATTGATATTGTATAAAGTTAAAGAATAAGAGAGGACCTTAGATTGAGTACTCTTTCTTGGGTGACAAAAACTATTTCAGATGAGGAAACAGTTTTCACAGTCTGTCAGAAGATCTACTAGTTTAAATCACAGAAGTGGTTAGGAGAAAAAAAAGCCAAAACAAAGTAGGATAGCCATCTGTTTAATGGGACTCATGAAGAAAGCTAATTCTGTGACTGCACTGTGTGATTTGGCACATAACACTGTGCAAGTACAGGACTGTGATTGAATGGCCAAAGATTTTTGTGACAGAAAGGGAGAGACATAAAAAATGGTAGGAGGGTTTCAGGTTTCAAAGGGGGTTTAAGGTTTTAGGTTCTTTTACCAGGGTGGTAGTTGAGAGAAAAATAAACAGTTTTTTTTTTAGCAATGCTCCCTGGGGAAATATGAGTGGGAAGAGCCCTTCAGTTTGTTGATGAGTTCAGATGGGAGCTCCAATTCTAGCTGGACATATGAGTAGCCTTGTAAGAATCATATTAAATAATAACCTAACAGCATGAGATAGCATCATTTTGTTAATGATGGCTGGCAATCTTAATAGCACGTTAAATACCTGTTGCAGTGGCCACAGTAGGTTTCAGGCATCTGAAACAAAGATGAAGAAAAGAGGCAGCTGAAATCATACCGACATGTGCACTACATTGCTCTTGTGAAGCTGTCCAGTGTGCCGAGGAGCCAAGACTGATGGTAACAGTGCTGGTAATAATATCAATAAGCATATAACTGCTCCAGGCCATTGGGCAAAGATAGGTGAGTGAAAACGTGTCTGCTGGAAAATCCCTCTGGAGAACTTCCTCACCATGCTGATGCACATGCACAGTTGCATTCAGCATGCTGCTGTCAGCCAGATGACATTTTACTATGAAAAAATACATTGAAGAGCTGGCATGAAATGATCAGGTTTTTATTAGGTTTTCGGTTGGTTGCTAGCACAGTGCATTCCAAGGTGCTCAAAAGCAGTGTGAGGATGTGACTGAACCTGGTAAGAAGGTGGTGGGAGACAGCATCCCCAGGTGGAAGACAGCATCCCCAGGTGGAAGACAAGGGAGCTCAGGGGTCAAACCTCTCCCAGGACAGTGTCCCACCAGAGGAAACTGAGTTAGTGAAACACAAAGTGTGTCCTTAGCTTTCCTGTAGCTTTTTAGCACCATGCCTTGGTGACCTTCTGGCTGTTCATGTGCTGGGAGCAGACTCTTACCACTTTCAAGTAATCTTTCTGGGAGAGAGTTCATAGGGCCTTCCGACTTTTTAATACAGCTATTTATAAACACGCACAAAAATAGAAGGTGCATAGTGAGAGTCGTATGAGTCATTCCCATTTTGGTATCAAGTCACACCAGGCTAAATCACCCTTCTTGACATTCTGGTTCAGATTGACAGCATCATGCCATACAGGGCAAATTTCTTTTTTTCCCTATAAACCCAGTTCATGCGTTCACCCCGTCTTGCGTGCTGGACGGATTAAAGCAGCACTCTTCTGTGCATAACACACTACACTTGGGCTAAGAAATGTATCTCCTCAGTGCTCAGATATCATGTGTGAGGGGGACAGTTGTACAAGCAGTTGCTGTTAGAGCTGCTGTACAAATCCATATGTGGGGAAGGTAGACAGAGGTCACCAAGAGCAGAGCTCAGATGGGTTCCCAAGCCATTTGACTTGGCCCACTTTTCAGTTGTTCTGTGCTTTTTGTCACACAGTGTTATAATTGTATTTATCCAGTAGAGGTTACATGGAAGTACCAAGAGCTTAGTTTGTTCTTACACAAATAAATTCAGATATGGAGGTGTTGCTGCACTTGTGAGAATGCTGTGCAGTGGAGGCATTTCAGGAGTTCCCTGTGGGTTTGAAGACTGGTGATCAAATGCTGTGATCACCATGAAATTCAGACCAAAACTACTTTAATTAACACAAAGGGAAATTTATAAAAAGAAAATCAAATGGCTGCAACTTAAAAACAAACAAACAAACAAACAAAACCCTACAGTATTTCACTATCACTAAATGCTTTTCAGTCACACACCCTTCTGTCATTAGGATCAAATGAAGTTAAGGCCTTTTTTTTTAGCAGACTTGTGCTGTGTTTTCCTCACTGTTCAACTGCTTTATTATTATTCTGGCCATATTTTAGACAATTATTAATCTTGGATCTCTTCCACAGCTTTTACTATCTATAAAATGGGGTAGAGAGATTTATTCTGATCCCAGCATGCATTCAGCTGTTCAAATTTTGGGTATTTGTGTTGTTACTAGCATTATTATTCGTGAATTACACGTGCCTCTTACATTGCTCTTCCAGAGTTCAATGTGGTGTGACACTCCTGTTTTGTTGGGCTTTAAATGGATGCCAAGTAGGTAGCCCATTGGGCAGATGTTTTCACTTGAAAAATGGTTAATGTGATGACAGCAGCTTGTAAACAATAGGTTATTGTGACTGTTTTTCTGAGTGGCTCAGCATTGAATCAGTGTGGTAGGAACAACTAATTATTAAGTTTCTCCCCCCTCTTGATTGGTTTTTAGTACAATCCAACCAATGGACATGATGCTGAAGGTGCAAGTATTTGTGTAAATCAGAAGAAAAACAATATATTTTAAAAGGCTATTTCTGTTACTCTTTTTAAAAGTATCTTGCGTATTAATATGTGGATCGACCAGACGAAGAAATCAGGCAGTGTACTCGGTCCGACTGCAGTGGATTACAAGGTGATTTGCAGCATCACATAATTACGATGTTAAAATTACTCCCCCATTTTAGCACTGCCATTTAGCCTGGTTGTTGAGAAGAACAGTTTTGAGTTAGTTCTGTGTACCTCCTGTCAGCAGGCACGTACACACACACACCCCCCTCAGTACAAATCCGGATGCTTTCTCATTTATGTTTCCCAGTGCTTTGTCAGTGTTAGTGTATTTCAAAACTTTGGCCTCCCATTTTCACACAAGTAGACATGCACAAGTGTAAAATTTCTCTTTCTTTCTAACCTGAAAAATGGCAAAAAGTCTTGTGGCAGACCTAATACCTGTCACATCAGCAGCTTTCATGTAATATCTTTGTTATTACAATTGGTGAACTTCCCCACTGAACAGAGGAGGACATGTAAGTCCAGATTAGTGTGCTTACAGTAGCAGCTAACAAGAAGAAGATACTTTGCTTTCAGACATAATGATGGTAAATTCATTTGTTTTATTCACGTGGGAACTACCTTCAATGCCATTTTATAGCTGCTCAAGCCAATATTCAGGCTCTGTTTGTCTTGGCCTTTGCTAAGAGTGCTATGAACTTCCAGGCAGAACAAAGTAAGCAATGTTGGGGTTTATTTTCCCTTGCTCTCTTCTCCCTCCTTCAGTTCTCCCATATCTGCTGACAATAGAAATGGTTTCACTTCTCCAAGGAAGCCCATAATGTAGCAAGAAGGAAAATCCATAACAAAAGAGCATATGTATCTGCCTGCACATGTTTATGTGTAAATTCTCCGGGGAGAAAGCATTCACAGGTCTCACTCCTGAATTACTCTCATTATAATAACCCATTTGGTGTCAAAGTGTGACAGATTATAAGCGCTTAAGGCTAGTCCCAGCTCAAGACAGATTTAAATAAAGTATTTCTGGTTATTGTGCAGGTCAGTGTGTTTAAATAACAACCCCCCAAATCATACTTTGACATTTAAAAGAGAGAGGAAATATTGTCATGCTGCAGACCTGGCACAGATAAGCACAGGGCAATTTGGTCAGTACGCTGTGATTTGTGAGTGTAGCCTAACGCAGTCATTTTCACAGTTTGTAATCAAGTAGCCACCTTAGCAGTGTGTCAGCATTAAAAGAAAAAATGTTCCTTTTAAAATGTTTACACAAATTACTCCCCTGAGGTGCTGCAGTGCATTCGCTGCAAAACTGATGTAGGTTAAAGATCTAGAGCAGAAATGGCAAACTGGTGGGCCATTTTTTTTTCACCAGCCAGTTGCTCAGGTGGCCAGGTCACAGTAACAGGATAATTTTTCAGGTCCAGCACCTGTGGCAGCATAACTGGGAGAAATCCCTACATTAGGTGCACGCTGTGTCAAGTGTCAGGAAGCACAGTGCCCAAGTGCCTAGCTAACAACTGATACAAGTTTGTGACTGCCAGGATTTGTGCAGTGTGACTCAATGCCATCTCTTCCCTGCCTGGTCTGCGTGCCCCATCTCTGCTCTTGTCCCTGTAGCATTGCTCCTTCAGCATTGCCCCGTTGTGCCACATTTAGACTGGAGCTCCCCCAGCATTTGGCCAAGGTGGCCACCTCAGAGCCTGGCCACCTCAGGGCAGGGTGCACGAGCTGGGAAGCTGAGGGAAGGCACATGTCTAGTAGCACCCTGCTTTGGAAGCTTCCCTGTGAATCCTTTCCTTCCTTCCTTCAGGCATATCTGGCTAAGAGGCTCCACTTGTGCTAGAAGGACCATAACCTGTGTTTACCCTGGGAGTAGCAGCATTCTGTGTGTTTCTCCCTGCTCCTTCTCCTGTATCTCTGTTTCATCTGCCTTCTCCTGCGCGCCTATCATCCTCCTTGCCCTAAAAACCTGTGGCGCGTAGTGAGGATGCTCCCAATCCTTTTTCCTTCTTGATTTCCTTCTACTGTCTCCTTCATTTCCATTTTCTATGCCCCAAAATCTCCTCACCTCCATCACTTCTGTACTCTCCACCTCTGAAGCTTTCTTCTGTTCCCTATACATTTCCATGTTGGACTCACCTCCTGTGCTCAGGCTGCCACAGGGCTTATTACAAAAGCTGGATCATTTTTTCTGACTGTATGAAGGGCTTTGCTCCAGTGTTGTAGATTGAGAGAAGAGTACAAGGCATCAGATACCTCTTAGGAAATCCACAGAAAGTTTTAGAACTTGATCTCTCTCTACACAGCAGCAACCTGAGCTTTGACATGTTTCCATATGAAAAGTTGTGTCTTCATTTCTTGCCTTGTTGAGAAGCGTAATCCACTTCCTTCATTGTCCATAGCTAAACCACATACACATCTGACCTCAACTTTGTAGTGAATTCATGTTTTTTCAATAAGAAGAAGGAAGGAAGATGACATTATAAGTTTTACATCAGGTGACAATACTGAGGAGGTACTAAGTCACATATCAGGAAGTATGAAACGCAAGGGCTGTAAAAGGACTTCTGTGTCGCAGTTGGAGACAACACATAAACTTACTGAGGATTTCAGGTCCAATTAAAGGAAGGCATTTCAGTATAAGAGACTGCTTAGCAGCTGTGATCACTCATGTGCTCCTGTGTATTGTCAGTGCTGTTCTTCCTAACAATTTCTTTGTTGTGCTTTTTAACAATGACCAGATCTTGCATGTCAGCTCCTCTTTTTAAATACACGGACTTCTGCATTAGCTCAGAAGACATAATTAGATCTGATGCTACTTGTTTTGCAGAGAAAAGAGATTAAGTGCAGATTAAGCTTTGGGTAGATTGCAAATGAAGGAAAACAAAAGATCAGAAGAAGAACTTCTTAAAAGAGAATGGTTTGTTTGAATTCGAGCAGTTTTATTTTGGACCCAGTAGTACACCAGACTGTCAACAGCACAGTGAAGCTGACAAGCTAAGATCATAGGATCATTCAAGCTGGAAAGGAACCTCAGGAGGAATGTTTAGTCCAACCTTCTCCTCATCAGGCTCATCTTAGAGCTTAGGGTGTTATCCTATTGGGTCTTCAAAATCCCCAAAGGCAGAGATTGCTCTTTGGGCCACCAAATCTTACCTCTCACTATTTCCACTGGGAAAATGGTTTCCTTGCATCCAGTCTGAACTTTATGTGTTTTCACTCTTGCCCAGTGTGTCTTGTCCCCACCATGCCCACAGTGAAAAGGCCAGTTTTATCTTCTTGCTGACCTCCTTTTAGGTGCTGTGGGGCTGCTGTAGCTTCCTCTCGGCAGCTGTCTCTGCCCCAGGCTGAATGAAGCCTCATCCTTCAGCCCTTCCAGGGTGAGTGCTCAGGCCCTGGCCATGTAAGGGGTTCTCTGCTCACTCTAGTTTATCATTATCTTTTCTTTTCTGGGGATCCAAAACTGAACATGATACTGTAGATGGAGTCCAGTGAGTGCTGAGGAAGGAGGGGGTGATCAGTTTCTTCCATCTCCCCACTCTGCACCTCGTCACACAGCCCAGGATGTTGGCCCTCTTTGCTGCCAGGGCAGACTGCTGGCTCATGCCCAGCTCCCTCTGCCAAGATGCCCAGGGACTTTTCAGCAAAGCTCCCTCTAGTCAAGTCCCAGCTGGCACCACTGCAGGGGGCTCATCCTACCAGGTGCAGGACCTTGCACTTGTCCCTGTTGACTTTTACAAGGTTCCTGTCAGCACATTCCTCCAGCTTCTGCAAGTCCCCTGAAGTGGCAGCCCTTTCCTCAAGCATAACAACTGGCTTTGGCATTATGCATTGCTAAATAGTCAACAGAGTAAATAAACCATAGAAAGCAAACAGATTCCTCTCTTCACTTTAAATATCTTACAATTGCTGAACTCTTGAAGATCTACTTGTAGCAGTAGAGCAGAAAAAAGAAATTGTAGCCTTAGGTATTGCGTTTAAATGGATAGCATAATCCCAAATTTGTATTGGCCTGGCTGCTTTTTCTTCTAAACGGGGAAAAATACATTATCTGGGATCAAGGTATTGCAAGAGCATATACTTTAGTTCATACACAATGCAGGGTTTCTCTGACCAATACATTGTCTAACATGTTGCCTGCATGCAGAAATTTCAGGTGCTGAAGTTTCCTTCATTCCCTTGGAGGGTAGCTGTATCTCACCATGCAGACATCTTTTCATTATACTAAACTTAAGTGTATCTTTTTTAAATTTCTTCCTATTACTCCTAATTTCATCATCCCTAAGCAGCCCAGCCCTTGGTGTTTATGTGGCAAATACTGTAAAATTGTATACTTAGCTGGGTTTGTACTGCTATAAAATTCATAGCCGGCCAGTTGAATTTTTGCCATTAGATGTCACTGCGTGTACAGCACACTGTTTTTAAAGGCTTGATTTTTATTTAGCATCCCGGAAAAAATGGAGGAGGGAATTGGGAGATTAGGAGAGAGTCTAGTACTGTAGTATGTTGGATATGCCTTAACTAAAAGCAGCACAGAAGGAAACATAAGATTTTTGACTTAACTCCAACAACCAACAGATGATGCTGTGACCTTAAGCATATATAAATATGTTTAGCAGCTGCTGTGTAACATATTTATAAGTGTTTAGTGACCTGGAGGTTAATCAAAATGAGTTTGGTGATCTCAGCTCAGTTCTTAATGGACTCCACTTCATATTATAGCACTGATGCAGCACAATTTGTCACAGTCGGCAGTCTTTACTCAAAGGAGGCCTACTGTGGAGTGAGAATTAAAGGCTGAAGTAATACCTGATTATTTCTCCCTAAAGAAACTTCCCATTCCAAGCCATCATAAAGCAGAATAATATGTGGAGGAGCTCTGTACTGCTCACTGCACCCAATCTCGGAATAAAACAGCATTTACTCCGACAGGATGTCCTTTCAGTGTTACTGAATTAGCTCATGCGTGCTGCGGTCAGGGCTTTGATGGGGGCTGGGAGAGGACAAAGTCCTGCCAGGGATGGTGCTGAGTCTTTTCACACAACAGGCTCTTTCCAGAGATGGAGAGCTGTGTCCGTTCCACATGCAACATTACGTAGGAGGATGAAAGGGGAAGGTATTGCCTTGCCAGATGAAATTTCAGAATTAGGTTCTGCCATTCAGGTTCTACTGGGTGCAGAAGGAATTATTTTAGACTTCAGTTGTTTTCTTGCTGTCCTGGCCAAAGTCCGTATATTCTTTTTATTTAATTTCCACTCTCAGTCTAAACTGGAAATAGTTTCCTACTTTTTGATTTAAAGCTGTTTTACGGCAGTATGCTTGCATGAGCTGCAATGGAGATTGATGTCCAAAGTGGGTAACATGAAATAGGTTGTACCTCAATTTGAGAAAAGGAACAGCCCCACAGCTTAGAAGATACACATGCTACAGGAAGTAATATTATTGAAATATTAGTAGGTAAGGACCAATTTCAGCTTACCTGCAAGGTGTGTGTCTCCTGTGTATTTTTAAAGTAAAGAAGGACATTAAAGAGACAGATACCTGTAGAGACTTGCCTTTTCCAGGATCCTAGCCTTACTCCATAAAAGTACCTCTGAAAATCCATTACTCCTTTTTTAAAGTATGAAAATACACTTGCACATTTTTTTTCATCTTCACTAGTAACTTTACCCAGTAACAGAAAGGATCTTGTTTATCCAGCATAGAAAGTATTTTTCAGTTAACTGCGTTTGCTGAAATATCGCAATTTTCAGCTAAAAAAAAGGGGTGGGGGTTTAAGATACAGTATTTACATAAGAAAAGCTTGGTTGTGTGACTGAAATAATTTAAAGTTGTTGCCAAATGGTTCTGCTCTTCTCTTTTTCCTTTGTAATTTTCCCTTGGAGCATTGCACCACTGTGCATTTTAAATCTTTTCCCTCCACTTCTCATGGCAAGCTTCATCTGGGAAATGACATTGTATGGCAGTTATCTCCTTCATATCAAAAGAAAGCCTTTGCCTCTTTGCAAGAGTGAAGAAAAATTTGTCTTCAGAGAGTAAAGGACAAAACTGACTTGGAAAAAGATGCTTTATTTAGATAACACGTCCTCTTTTCCTTTGAAGAAATTAACAGTGTGTCAAGAAAAATTAGGCCAAATTGTGCTTTAATGGTCTTCCTCCTGTACCTCCTAAAAAAGAAATCTGCTTCTACCAGCTGTGTTAAGAATCTGCCATGAGTTTGGAGAAGACAAGAAGCCACTGAAGTTACTCAGGATTCTTGATTTAGGAGTTGTCTTTTTTGATTTGCATGCTGTAAAATGATTAAAAGTCGAATTTCTACCAAAACTCTCCTTGTGCTACCCAGACATCAGCTTTCCCTTCCTGTAGGATGAAATTAAGTGCTTCATTTTTTGTAAGGAAATAAAAGTTAACAGGTACTAAAGCCATGTAAAAGGGTGGTTGCTTTCTTGTTTCTTTTATTTGGAAAAGCAGAAATGTACAGGGGGCACACTGAAGAAAGAGGTCTGAGTTTTATATTTTCCTATGAATATACAAGTAAGTAATTTTTCCATGTGTTTTTATTCATATGTATTATTTTATACGTGTTACTCATATACATATGATAATACATGCAGTCTTCAACTATACTAAGAAAAGGTAGGAAATTGTTTTATGTATTAAAATAATAAAAGGTTACTTTTGAAGTTGAATCATGCATTACATTGGGTTATCCTGCTTACTTGAATTGGATTATTTTCTTCCTTGTGCCTCCGTTTGTCTATGAAGTTTGACAAATCAGGTACCAAGCATACTTGGATACTTCTTAGTATATAAGTTTTAGTCTTTCAAAATACTTGGTCTGAACATGTGGAGAATTATGCAAGGGCTTCGTTTAAGGCAGTTTTTGAGACAAATTTAAGGCTCAGTTATAAAAACATTATATAAATATGCTATTAATTTTCCAAAGCAGAGCAGTTCTGCTGAGGTTTCTTGTTTCAACAAAGTGGAATATGTATGGAGTTTTTTGAAAGATTGGGCATCGATGGCACATACAGATGAACACTGTTGAACACAATAATAACAGATGCAGAAATCAGAAACTGAATCTATGGTACCCATTTTTCTTTTGGTCATTTCACTGTTTATTAAGCTCTGGCAGGTAAGGATTGCTATTACATGGTCAAAATGGTAAGAATCGTGATGCAGTAGGGTTTTTTTATGCCAACGCTAGGTTCTAATTTTGACTCCTGATCACATTACTTCTACTCATAGGGTTTATAATGTGAGTTGTATTTTTCTTCTGATTGATAGTGACATAGAAAGACTCTGTATACATCTCTTGAAATTAGTCTTCAGTCCAATTCTATTTCACGTATATGATAATTAGCTCAAAACTAACTCAAAGCTCCCCATGTAGGTAAAATGAGCTAATTTCACCTTACAAACAATAGATGATGTGCTCTGTGACAAACCACAGCATCTTCAGCAATGAGGTCTGTAATGAGATACTGTATGTGTGCTTTCCTCTCCTAGGCAAGGCAATTTTCCTGCCATGAATCAGAGCGGCATTATGGGATCCAGCTCTCCATACACTCAGCCGATGAACAACAGCTCTGGCCTGATGAACCCGCAGGCTCCTCCTTACAGCATGGCCCCCAACATGGTGAACAGCTCAACAGGTAATGGTGAGTAACCTTCCAGCAGCGACCTTCCTCCATAAACCTGCTTAACACTCTCAGTCCTGGGCTGGTGGCAGAGGAACAGCCTCCTTCATTTGATTCACCCCTCTTGGATAGTTTGGAATGATTTGAAATTAGGCAAAGGTACTCGTTTTTTTGTTTGGTTTTTTTTTTTTTTGTACAGTAACTGATACATTTTTCATTAAGTCCTTCTGCACAGCACATAGATGAGTACAGTGTTTTGCACAGTTCCAGCATCTCTCGGACTCAGCTTGATGTAGGTGTTGACTAGCAAGTACACGTATATTTGTGTGTATGTGTCTGCAAGAAAGGGAAGGAGAATAGCTTCTTGTTTTAAGAGGTTGCTTCTGTTTTTCAGCATCTTACTTGCTAAGGTTGCAATTTCAGATATTTAATGTGGTAGTCATTTAAGAAAAGGTACATGCACTTGCTCTGACTTGAAAATGCTGTAAGTTGACACTTAACATAATTATTCTGTTTGGAAAACATAGGCCATATTTACTGTTTCCAAAATTTATATAGGGTTTCCTCACTTACTTATTTAAGTATCAGTATATAAAATTTTATCATTACTTCCTTTTGCAAATAATTTTAAAAAAGCATTTTCAATGTAGCTCCTGGATTTATCCTTCATATCATGATTTATGAGTTCAGAATTGCTTGTAGCTTGGTGTGTGACTCTGAAGACAGGTGAATACTGTTCTGCACAAATGTGCCTCGTGGTCCTTAGCTTGAATTCCTAACAATTATCCTCCTTCAAGATAATACTTCAGCAAAGATCAATTCTTTGATTGGGCTGTGTTTGGATGGAGTTTCAATGACCCTGACGCGGATCCTCCCAAGTACTTATTCCAGTCATGGAGTTTCTGTGCATGCCTTACTGATTACATTATCCCTTTCAGAAATGTTGGGGGTTTTAAAGTTTTTTTTGAAAACTGAATAGGTTGTGCTACGGCAATGTGATGATGTTTCTTAGCTGGTTTTGTTTCTACTTTTATTTATTTCTTAAGAAATGCCTTACTACCTAAATTGTGTCTTACCAAGAGCCAGGTTTTTCACATCTTTTTCTCTACACCTCTTAGCCTGTATAATTCTTTTATCCTTTACATCTTTCCCTATCTTTTCTCCCTGTCAATTCTATATGTTCTGGTGTCTTTGGAAGAAAATGGCCACAGTGAGATGCTAGTGTCTAGTATGTCAGAGAGTTTCTTTCCCCTACATAGGAGCTGCTGAGACACTGAACTGTGTCTTATATTTCAAGAACATTATGTTACCACTTTGGTTAGCAGAAGAAAGGAATCGGTAGGATTTTTTAAAAAGAGAGAGAGAAATTAACAAAAAAACAAAACAAAACAAAACAAAAGGCTTTTTTCAGTGCTGGCCTGGAAGCTATTGGCTAGCCCAGACAGCACACTGCACCATCTGGATGAAGAGGGACAAGCTATTGAAAAGAGCATTAGATAATAGCTTGCTTTTTCCCCACCAGAGCTGTCCCAGGTAATATTATGTTTTGTTTGTGTAGTTATGTGTTTTGTCTGGCTTGCTGAAATAAAATTACTTCTGAGCATTGAAACTGTGCTATAAATTCTGTTTTGCTATTAGCAGAAGTAATTTTTCCACCCTTTTCCGTTGGCCCCCAGAGCTGCAAAAATAACCAACAGCAAACAGATGGCAGAGTGCCCTGCCTAAGAAGATTTATGTATTCCTAAGGAATAACCAGTTTAAAGGAAGATTCACAGAGGTTTTTTTGTTCAGATAATTCAGCCATTCGTTATTTCATACAGTGGAAATCTGTTCAATGCAAGACCATTTATCCTAGCAGTCTTTTGTATGGGGTAGTCATACTCTTTTTATTGTGTTATGCATTCTGAAATATTGGATTTTTAATAATTTAAACATTTATCAGGGTTCTTTCTGCCAGTGCATTTGTGAGGTTTTCTTTTGTTCCAGTTTTATTAATTCAGAGATTACCCAATGGAAAGTAAGTATGAGATGAACTAGAGGAGTTCAGTGCACCTCTTTCAGTCTGTGTGGGAGCAGACACGCATCTAGAATTGCTTTACAGGCCTCCAAGAGACACTGGTGGGGAGGAGATGGACACACACAACACCAAAAAGAGAAAATTAGGTGTCAATACACTGCTGAGTGCAAATGCTGTGGGAATGTTTAATTTCCCCTTATCCAGACTCATCCTTCTGCTTGCGTTAAAAAAATGGAAGCTTAAGGCAAGTGTAAATAAGTACTTTTGATGGTAATTTCTTGAGCTGGGGGTGCACTTTAAGGTCAGCTCTGGCCTGCATATGATGAGGTGGAGAACCTACAGGTGATACCTTTTTAGGGGCTTGAACAAAAGGATTTTCTGTGTCAGGAAGACCAGTTCAGCTATGTGGCTCCTTAGCTTCCCCTTCCTCCCTGCCCCATTAGCGTAAAATCACACATCTGTCAGATAAACCAGGGTTCAGTCAATGTGGAGGGCCAAAACCAAGTGCAGATTGAGTGGCTGCTGCTGGACTGAAGGCATTGGTTAACTTGCTCACATACACTGAGCATCAACAATTGTGCCTTCAGTTAGAGGCCAGTGAAAATCCAGGGTGAGCAATAAGGAGAAGTTAGTTTCTTCATTGTCTGGGTTTTGAAGGGTGCAGTTTTGTTGCCTGCTGTGAGGGAGGAAGGCAGGCCTTTCATTTCAATAAAATGCACTTTTGGGTTTTACTCTAAAATAGGAGAAGATTGCTGATAACTGATGGAATTGTTTTCATATGGTGTTGGAGCTTCGGCACAGCTATGTCTAACACGGGTTTTGTCACCCATTTTTAGTAGTGTTTATAACTCCTCATTACTAGTTGATCCTTTTGTCTTTAGGTTTTTTTTAATTAGTGTCACAATTGAAAGGAAAATCATGCTGCAGTTATGCATCCTGATACTTCAACAGTGACTGTGGATCAAACAGCAGATCACCAGCTTCTGCTGATGCAGAGTGGTTTAGGAACACAGAAATTACAAGATCAAAGAAGACAGATTCTTCTAATAGAGTATTCCGTCCATGACAATAACAAAAGCTTCAGGAAAAAGGTGTCAGAATCCCTTCACAATTCTGGAACAAACTGCCATTCAGAACAATTGTATAACTGCCGCTGTCCTTTTATTGTACGAGATCACATTACCCATATATATATTAGACATTTCCCCCCTATTTTTCAAATTTCAGCTTTAAAAATCCATATAATAAACAGGAAATTTACAACCCCCAATATAGCTCATGCTGTGAACTTTGTTAATGCTAGTGAAAATTATCTTTAAAAAGAAGGAATATGAAGTTTGTATCTCGCAGGTTTCCATATTGTTCTCGCATAGAAACTGGCATTTACAATGGCTGCACTTTTTCCCAGAGCTG
The DNA here is from genome assembly GCA_013399835.1 of Leptocoma aspasia. Classification (NCBI taxonomy): domain Eukaryota; kingdom Metazoa; phylum Chordata; class Aves; order Passeriformes; family Nectariniidae; genus Leptocoma; species Leptocoma aspasia. The sequence continues at coordinate 460,177 of VXAX01002325.1, read as the reverse complement.
AAGGATCATTCATGGCAGGACACTGGGCAGCACTGTTGTCCCTCTTCTGTTTTTTCAGTGGGCGTCAAAGCAGTGGGGATCCTCTCATCCACTCCACCGTCACTAATTCACTGCTTTTGCTTTTTCTTCTCTTTTTTTTGCAGAGGGAGAGTGCTAGGGTCGGAAGGGAGAGGGGAATGTATTACATTACCAGGGAGAGAGGAGAGAGTATTCTGTTTGGTAGAGCATGATTTGTTATCACACCAGCAATAAAGAGAAAAACAATGTTTGTATATTGCTGCTTCTACAGTATTTCATCATCTTCTGGGACTGGTAGAGCAGCCTTTAGCAAAACAGAATTATTTGCTGCAGTTTTACTCATGTCAATATCTGCCTTTGAGTACATTAAATTCAGTGTGGAATAGTTAATTCAGGACCTTGACCTATACTTGCTTTTTGAAATCATTCTAGCTCTTAAATTCTTATAAGCCAGAGGCTAGTACTTGAAACCTATTCACGGTACACCACAACACTTCTTGAGTCAAGATTTCCCTGTTATCCTCCTCTCTACAATGTTTTCTCCTTTGGTCTGCACTTCACAGGCAGAATTATTAGTACCTGTGTAGAAAGAGACTGTGTCTTATTTTAGCAGTTCCGTGACAATAACAGTATTTCACTGCTCAGAAAGGGTCAAAACAATGTTCTTGCTGTACCGCTTAGCTAAAAAAAGTGAAAGAGCGTCTTCTCACAAATCGCTGGAGAGTATGTTTGCAAGAAGTTACGAAACAGCATTTCAACAGCAAATAGAAAAATAGCTGTGGAAACATCTTGGGTAAAAGCTATAGGGAAAATAGACAACCTTGCAGTTTGCCAGTAAAATGTTTGCAGTTCTTCTCTTAGAGGTAGGTAGAAAGAAAGAATGTAGATGAACTAAATAATTTAGAACAAAAAATGAAACAGAATTTGGGTAACTTTGTTATTTGTTTCATAATTGTCTCCAATTCCTCATAGTTACATTTATATATGCCAACAAGAAACAGTCAAAAGCCAAAATGAACCTGTATTTTTACATTTCTAAGCATGACTAACAGAGTCAGAATGTGTGTTATAAGCTGCAGACTAGAGTTAGTAGCCTTTTATATGAGGTGTTAACTTAAACCCCTCTGGAACAGAGATTTCATAAGGGAGTTCTGATGGAAACAGGACTGCCAGAAGTGGACACAATTTTTTAATTCTTTGCAATAGAAGTATGATGTGCCAACTAGATAAAAGTTGAGACTCAGCAGAGAATTTAGCTACACAGAATTCTGGTGAAAAAGCAAGATCATTAACTTTGCTTTGTTTGACCTCTCTAAAATTGCTTTATAGGGGAAGGGTCAGCTTTGCTTGCTTTGAAACTAAAACCCAAGACTTCTTTTTTAGCACTTTCACAGCATGAAATGCGTTAACTGTTAAAGTGGATTTTGCGTAACGGTTCTGCATCCCAGTTTGAAACCACACTGTGGCATATATTTGACCATTTTGTACATTTATTTTTTTAAATCTCTGAAAGAAAAATAACTATTTTTTTAATTGTGAATTCAAACCTAGAACGTGTTAGGCTGCCATCCTTCACTTGAGGATGGTCACAAGCTGCCCCAGCTCCTCAAGCAGAATATAAGGGCAAAATGTATACAAATCAAATGCTTAGTGGGTTCTGACTTCCCAGTAGCATGTTGACTGGCTGTTTTGTTGAGATTTCACACACATACATAAAAATAACAGCATTTTTAGCTGATCCCAATAGATTTTTCTCTGCAGCTGCATCACTTGTAAAAGGCTTTTTGTTCCAATTCTTGAAGTCTGAAGTATTGCAAGAATTTTTTTTTTAAATCTCAATTATGATTTATGTGTTGTGATGACTTTAAAGGCTTGATTGGGCTACAAATGTGCTTTGAAAAAACAAGAAAATGTGCCCATGAAAAACACCGGCAGTTCAAAGCTGAATATTGAGCATACAGTTGTAAACTCACATGGCACATGGCTGGGTAGGTTTTTTTGGCAGAGCCAGAGTCTCAACCTGCAGTGATGCTAAAGATATTAGCAAATTAGCACTGCAGAGCTTGCCAGCGTATTCGCTAGAGTCCTGCTCATGCTCTCACTGCTGTAATTAAAACTAATTATTTTCTAAAACATAGTAATACATGAATATGTGCAATAATCATTTTGTAGTGGGCAATCTGTGAAGTATTTTTAAAGCTTCTTTTCCCCCTCCTTTCTTTGGCTCACTGTGCAGTGTGCCTGCTGCCTGGTGCAAGCCAGCACTGTCATTTTGCGAGAACCACGCTACTCTGGTAAAGACAGTGATGCTTTACTGATTCTTACATTTTCACATTTGGGATATACATTTTTTCTTTTTTATTGTCTTTTAGGTTATTCTGTATGTTTTTCTTACCTCATATCCTTTGAAAGAAAGGCATGAGGGGGATTAAAAAGAGAGAAAGCGAAAGTAATCCAATCTTTCACAAATGCTGTGCACATGGTTTTCAGCAGGCAAAAAATCACCTGGTGTCTTGCTGCTGTTTTCTGGTTATTTGCATTGATTCAGTGTCATGGCACGTCCTAGTATCTGCTCTGCCCAGTATTTTCTGTCTATTTGTCTGAATGTTTCTTCTTGCATCTTTCTAGAAATCCAGCAGCCCAGCAGCTCTGCAGCAATAATACTATACTTGGCACTTGCATCTTCAAATAAAAAAACCCCTTAAACTCCTTGCAGCCCTGAGAAGCAACTGCATGCCATTATCAGAGAAAGACATGTATGTGTTCGTTATAGTCCCACCTCATTTTGGCAGGAGGAGGAAGCTGAGTGCAGCTTCTCCAACAGAGCACAGTTTACAGCTTGTAATTCTGTAGTTAAGGCTTACAGTGGCTGAGCCATTCATATTGAAGTCAGTAGGGGCAGGAGTTGTCTGCTGGACACCAGCCTTAATACGGATGTAATTGGAAAATTCAGGTTTTTTCTTGTATTCAACATAGCAAGCAGAATGTGCATTGTTTTCATTTAAGTTTGTCTATGGCTAAAGTGAGAGTGCAGTAATTAAAATAGACTTGTTGTGTTAAAATGTTGTGGTCAAATGCAGAGACAGTTGAAGAGCACCAGCAGCATGAAGAATGAATCTCTGTTAAGTCGTGGTTGTTACTGCGTGGTGCTTGTATTCTCTTCTTGTTCGTTCTCCTTCGTTTCCTCAATTTGACTGAAGAGGTTTCCAGGTTTCCAGAAGCTAGAATAACAGGACAGACGTGGGAAAACCTCTCCTTCACGTGGCGCCACAACCATGCAGCAGGAGGCGTGTTTTTCCCTACAGAGCCAAACCTAGTCATGCTTAACTGTTTCTCCTGTTTTCGATTAGCACCTATGGGTCTTGCAGATATGATGACACCTGGTGAGTCCAAACTTCCCCTTCCTCTCAAAGCAGACGGCAAAGAAGAAGGAGCCCCCCAGCCCGAGAGCAAGTCAAAGGTATTTACCACCTTCCGCACGTGGTGTTGGTTCCGCCCGCAGAAGTCTGCTGTGTTGTCCTTCATCTCCTGGTTTTGGCCTACCCACTTCTGTTCTTTCCTGCATGCCTTTCCATTCACGTGCAACNTTATATATATTTTATATATAAAAATTGGTCAGTCTGTTAAACTGGATGTATTTTTTTTTGTTTTTAATAAAGTTTGCCCTGCCTTTGTCATATTTTTTTTGTATTCCTCTACCACAGGATAGCTACAGCTCTCAGGGTATTTCTCAGCCCCCAACCCCAGGCAACCTGCCAGTCCCTTCCCCAATGTCCCCAAGCTCTGCTAGCATCTCCTCATTTCATGGAGATGAAAGTGATAGCATTAGCAGCCCAGGCTGGCCAAAGACTCCATCAAGCCCTGTAAGTGGCTCTGGTTATTTTGGTTTTTGTTTATTTTTTGTAATTAATTATATTTTAATGCTTGCTTGTTTGTTTTGTAAATTACTTTTCTGTATTATTTATCCACTAAACAGTTTTCTTTCTTTATAACACTGGGTACAAATTCTGCTCTCGGACACATGACTGTAAGTTCCACTGCCTGGCTTCAGTGGGGCCTGAGCATGCTTCTCCAAGGGCAAAATTTGTCCCAACAGTACTTTGAAATAAGAAAGAGTAAAATTGTGTGCATCATGCGAGTGTGCTGTCTGGTAAAACAGCAGTTGTGAAGAAAACATCCTTCCTGTAATGCATCAGCTTCCAAGCATGCTGACTGTGTTGTTAAGAACAATTCCATTTCTGTTCCTGGGCCCAAACTCCTTCANCTTTAATTTTCTTCATTGTGTGGATCTGAAAGTTACTAGTTCTTACGGCATTTTAACTTGCGGGGGCAAAGCTTCCCAAGCCAAAATTTGCCTGGGCATTTGGCTGTGCCAGGTGGGTGGGAAAGAAGGGTCTTGCCTGGTTTCAATCCTTGCAGCCATTTTTCTCTGCCTTCAGTTATAGCTTCCTGTTTTGGCCGCAGCAGCAACATACTTTAACATTTTGCTTTCCTGCCTTATTTGATTAAATAAGGTGAACGGCTTGTTTTTGTTTCTTTCTTTCATAATGGGAAACCCATGTTTAGCATTTCATGTGAGCTTGAAGTAAGCATGGTGGCTTAGTGACTTTAGCCAAGCATCCAGCAAACTTTCCAAATTATACTAATTAACAATGTTGTTTTAATACCTTTTATATATATATAAATATATTTATATGTGTGTGTGTTTTCTGTATGTGTCTCTCTGTTTATATATATTTTATATATAAAAATTGGTCAGTCTGTTAAACTGGATGTATTTTTTTTTGTTTTTAATAAAGTTTGCCCTGCCTTTGTCATATTTTTTTTGTATTCCTCTACCACAGGATAGCTACAGCTCTCAGGGTATTTCTCAGCCCCCAACCCCAGGCAACCTGCCAGTCCCTTCCCCAATGTCCCCAAGCTCTGCTAGCATCTCCTCATTTCATGGAGATGAAAGTGATAGCATTAGCAGCCCAGGCTGGCCAAAGACTCCATCAAGCCCTGTAAGTGGCTCTGGTTATTTTGGTTTTTGTTTATTTTTTGTAATTAATTATATTTTAATGCTTGCTTGTTTGTTTTGTAAATTACTTTTCTGTATTATTTATCCACTAAACAGTTTTCTTTCTTTATAACACTGGGTACAAATTCTGCTCTCGGACACATGACTGTAAGTTCCACTGCCTGGCTTCAGTGGGGCCTGAGCATGCTTCTCCAAGGGCAAAATTTGTCCCAACAGTACTTTGAAATAAGAAAGAGTAAAATTGTGTGCATCATGCGAGTGTGCTGTCTGGTAAAACAGCAGTTGTGAAGAAAACATCCTTCCTGTAATGCATCAGCTTCCAAGCATGCTGACTGTGTTGTTAAGAACAATTCCATTTCTGTTCCTGGGCCCAAACTCCTTCACACAACTGACTTCACTCTGGTTGCTGCACTTGTCTTTACTAGGATTATTTAGAGGGGAAAGAAAAAAAAAAAAAACCCACAAAATGAAAAAGAAAACAAAACAAAAAACAAACAAAAAAAAGAGAAATCTTCTCCCCTATTGAAACTAATACCCATCAAAAATTAAGTTATAGACTCAGCACCACAAAAAAGTTGCCATTTATATTTTTGAAACATTTTTAATTTTGAATTGTGTGTTTGGAAATACAGCCATTAGGCTGTCAAGGCACAGTCTAAACCAAAATTTTTTCTTAATTTGCTTCATTTGGTTATTTTGAAATAACCCAGACTGTTAGCTGAAAAAAGATCCTGATGCATGTACGTTTTTAGAAAACTATTTTTTTAATGAGTAATGTTTAATCATTCTCATACAGGTTGTAAAGAAAAACCTGAGAGAGATGTGTGGTGCTAAAACCAAATTTCATCATCTATCTTTCTATCTATATATATGCCCATACATAGAAAATCTATATACATATATATGGTCTATGGGGAGCAAATGTCCATCTGGTAATTTTTGCTTTGTTTGGTTTTTTTTTATAATTAGGAATATGTATGTTGTTCCTCTCTTACTTCTTTTTATCAAAAGTAGAAATTATCGTCATTTTTCTGTAGAAAAATAATGTAACATATTCTTGTGCAGAATATAGAAGGGGTTTTCCCCAGTATTAAAGTGCACTTAAATTAACAAGAATTCTTTGATAACAATTTTTACAAAGTGATATGTTAAAGAGTATGTCTCAGGGCAAACAGAGGAAGACCAGTCAGAGGGGAAGAGATCTAACCATCCAAAACCCAGACATTTACAGAATCCCCTGAGCAAGGGGGCAGCATGGCATGAAATGCACTACTTAAATCTTTGGATGTTGATTTGACAGCAACTTTGAGTCTCAGAAGGCAGCTGATGTTACTTGTTCCCACAAGGTCTCATCTTTTTCTTAAAAACAATTGTGAAAGGCGGACACCAAAAATTCTGTTAGTTTTCTTTGTAGTGATGTTTGGGGTATTGCTTGTTTGGGCAGTTTTCTGGAGGAAAGCAAAGGAGTTACTGCACGGGCTGTCTAACACATTGAGTGCTTCCTCTACAACCAAACAATAATATACTCCTGAGCTCATTGCATAAACTCCAGGATATAGCAAATCCTGGAGTCATCGTGAACATATATGAAGATTTTTTTTTCACGTAAATGAATTATCGATTATTGACAGAGTATAACATTGGAAAAAATAAATGAGGAAAGTTTGTGCTTTCAATTTCTGCTGAAAGTCCTTCTCTCCGAGAGCTTCAGTTAGACATGGATAAATACAGTGCTTTGGAATGGTAGAAAAATAAGTGCTGCAAATGAGCTGATCCCTTTTTACCTATGAAGGCCAGTGGATTGGATAAGTTCATCGACTTCAACAGCAGCCTGACATAGACTGGAACGATTGATTGCAGGCATTTCGTTACACTTGAAAACAGCCTGAATTGGTTCATTAAGTCCCAGAGCTGTTTCATGCGCTACAGCTTGTCCATTCCAGTAGAGAATGAAAGCAGGGGTGAATGGTCTCTGATTCACTTCAAGGTATCCCTGTGATCCTACTAAGTGGATCCTCTCTTTCAGCTGTTTTATGTGGAAGTGAGGCATGAGAAAATGGGGAGAAAGAACTGTTGAACATTAGGTTTTGAGGCTTCTTTGGGTATGTCAGGAAAAGGACATTTCTGCTATGCAAATTTTGCATATAATGTGCATCCCTGACAGTGGTGAGGTAGTTCTAAAATTCTTTAAAAGAGACATTTCAAGTGTGAGTGTAAATTATGCAGGGTCACTGCAACAATAAAACAGTAGGTTACAAAAACCCCATAAAATGCTGTTAACTGTCCATAGGTACACATGAATATGACAGTGAATACACCTGAAGAGTACTACACCTCCATGGCGCTAGCTGGGAGGGGTCTTCAGTGTCCTTCAGGAGAAAATCTTGACAAAGGAATGTGTCCTGCCCAAGCCTCTGCCAGGGATTGGACTTTGGTAGTTTTAACTGCCTGTGTATGCACGCTCTGTTCTGTAGTAAAAGAGGTCTTTGTAACACATGTAATATTGGCAAATTCTTCACTGAAGTCAGGGAAGGGAACAGTAGGTAATTGTATAAATATAGATCCTTAAAGATATGTACAGAAGCAACTACCCACTGGCTTTCATGTGAAAATAACTCCTACAGAAATTTGTGTTGCTCTGACAGATTCTGCAGACTCACCATACAAGGGTCTGCATATAATACAGTTTTAATAGTGGGTAGGTGTATTGAAAAGAAAGCATGGGTTTTGACAGATTTGGTATGGGAATTGGCTTTGGTATCCATATACTTTGGTGGAATTTTTTTAATCACCCATTTAAACACTGGTGGTATATCATGTGGAAGAGTGCTGGGGATTGCAGGAAGAGTAGAATATAATTGAATCAGTAAAGATATGTGCCATAGGCTTGCACTAGCATTCTTCTGTCACCAAAATTATCAACATACTTAACAGAAGAAAAGGTTGTGATCTGTGTTCTTCCAGCATTGCCTGGGATGTGCTCATTTTAGTTTAAAATGGGATCTTTCTCTTTTAAACCCTTGTTTTATAAGGGTTAGTATTTAATATTTATAGGTAAATTTAGGCTTCCAGCTGAACCTGCCCATGTGAAACTGAAGTTTGTTTGTGTGTAGACTAGCTTGCACACATCTGTCATTTTTATCCGTTTACTTTTATAAAAATAGAGAAGAGAAAAAGATCTTTACTCTTGAGGAATAGCGTTCTTCCCTCCAGTGCATTCTTCTAAAGTTAACATTTCATTTTAGAAGAAAATTGCACCCATTTTACAAAGCATGACAACCTGAAAGCTCACACAGTAAGAAACACTTCTTACCTTCTGTAAGCTGTGAAAAGTTTTCAGATTATACTGTCATTTTAGAGCTTGCTGCCACACTGCTGAAAAGTAGCATCATTTGAGATGTATAGTAGAAAAATGCAGAAAGAAAAAATCTTAACTCTTTCCCTTCTGCTCTGATTCTGATTTGAAAAAGTGAATCTTAACATACAAAAATGAAACCCTAAAACTGGTGAATCTGAACTTTCTTAATCATGGTTCACCATAAAAGTGAAATAGAAACTATACTGTTGCCTCATATGTTAGAATATAAGCACATAGAAAATTTTTTGGGTAAAAGCTGGAATTTCCCACCTTCGATTTTGTAGAGTTCTGGGGCATCTTAAATATCAGATTAAAATTGATGCTGGTGAGCAGTAGAGTAATTTTGTACTTACTGCAAAAGGTAGTGGTGTAGTTCCAGTTCATTCAGCTGTTCAAACCTGTGTGATCATGGATCTGGTGCTCACCAGAACATCAAATTAGTAGCAACATGACTTCCCTACTTCCTCTTTCCATCCACCCAAAAAAACCCTCCCAAACTTCGACAAAGTGTATTTGTTGCTAAGAGTTAAACTGATTTTCTTGAGCACCCAGATATATAGCAAGTGATGCTTTCAGTAAATTGGTTGCTATTACAGAATCAGTTTGTGCTTTCTTTGCATAATCTGCAGGATTCATGTCAATGTATTTCCTGCCAGCCACTTAGTATTAATAAAACAAATTTAGCCCTGACTCTCACTTCAGTAGGAGTTGTAACGCAACTGAGTCTGGCTGAAGTAAATTCAGGCATGCACTTCATTTCTAAGAAAGGTAATCATATCTGTCCTTAGGAAGGATTGCTGTGAAGAAGTTACCGTGTCAGCAAGACAGAAAACTTTAAAGGAGGCTATTTATTTAATTTAAATTAATATCTGTTCACTGGAAAGAACAGCAATGGCTCATGGAACTGCTGGGTCACCCCCTTGGCTTCATGTTTCTTTTCTGCTGACTCTCTTCCAGCTTTGCCAAGTTGCAGCTGATAGCTGGAAGGAGATACAGAGTCTGTCATATTTTCCAGGCTAACATGCAAGATGAATGGTGGCAATGCTCTTGAAATCATTGGCAGTGGGGTTCTACTCTGCTGTATCCTTCTTTCATGGTGTTGAGTGCCAGGCCTCACCACTATGTGGGGACATGGACAAAGTGAGTGGTTCTGTAGCACCCATGAGGTACAGTGAGGGTCTTCTTTAGAGATGTTCAACTAGGAATGAGTTTCTGTTTACTTGACAATAGCCTGTCTTCAGTTCAAAGTAAACAAAAGGCAAAAGAGGGAAAGAGTGATTGACTAGATGAGTTTTAAGAAGTGTCTACTGCAATCAACAGCAAAGTTTAGGCTTTTTGCTATATAGACATAAAGGATATGTTTCCCTTCACATAGTTGGCTCCTTTCCCAAAACTTTATGTCAATCTTTTTCCCTTGTGTTTAATTCTGAACCACTCCCATCTTCCACTGCTGAGCAAATCAGTTCACTTTCTGCAAGTAGGAGGGTCATCCTGCTGTAGCAGCAACCCCTCTCTGCTGTCAGAGCTGAGGCAGCTTGGGTAGGGTCTGTGACAGGGTCTGTCCACACGGCACAGAGCCCAGCTCACAGGGTTACATGGCACAGAAAAGATAGCATGAGAATTTATAGCTTGTGTAGCAGCCTCGGTGCTTTCTGCTGTCTCTACATTAANAAAGAGAGAGAGAGAAGAAAAGAGAATCAAACATAACATGAGCTTTCATTAGCTGTAAAGCCCAAAGAGCAGCAGGAAAGGAGGTTCACTCCTGCCTTTTTGCCACAGAGATGGAATTCTGCTCTTGCCACCTCTTCTGCTTTTCCTGGTGGTGTGTCAGCTCCAATTGCTGCGTGTCCTTGGTTTTCCCCAGGTCATAATACACATTCCCTTTGCAAGGTAGGATAACAGAGATGGATATCATCCATGCTCCATCAAGGGAGGAGAGTAGTTGCTACTTACAAGCCTTATTGGATCAGGCAGCTAATTGGCAGTTCACAAAGAATATTGCCACCAATCTCCTTGTACTGTAGGCACTCTTGCTCATCTTGCTTTTTGGCCACCAGTGGTATGAAGTGGCAATAAGCATAACCATTTGTGACTCTGAATAGAGGATGACTTCTCCATGTACTAGTTTGCCATGATTCACACTTTAGGCTATTTTTGTGCAATTCCAGCTCTGGAGGATCACTTTCAGGTTTTCTAGCCCATCTTTAGGGCAAAGAGCAGAGGATTGGTTTGGTTTTAGGATTTTTCTAAACTTGTGTGGGACAAGCTTGTTTCTAATTTTACCGAAATAGTTGCTTGCAAAGCACTTTGAGATAAGTGGATGAGAAGCACTCTGTGAGAGCTACTTCTTCTTAAAATGACATGAGGCAACATCAGAAACGTGCCTTCTGGGATCCAAAGTTCAGATCAGTGAAAGAAATATGAGAATGGGGAGTTTGGGCCCTTTATTTATAAAGCTGACTTTTCTGTATATGGACAGAATGTACTGTTTGTGCCTGAACTAGTAGCCTTCATTCCTGACTGTTGTGTGATATAGCTTTAGTTTGTTTGACATCTTCTCTTTTTCAATGTTGTGAGTTTCTTACTTTCTTTTCCCTTCCCCTCCCACCCTTCCCCCAACTCTTTCTTTTCTTCTTGCAATTTAGAAATCAAGTTCCTCTACCACAACTGGAGAGAAGATCACTAAAGTTTATGAGCTAGGAAATGAGCCAGAGCGCAAGATGTGGGTGGATCGGTACCTGACGTTCATGGAGGAGAGGGGCACACCTGTGGCCAGTCTGCCAGCTGTGGGCAAGAAGCCCTTGGACCTGTTCAGGCTCTATGTCTGCGTCAAAGAGATTGGAGGTTTAGCACAGGTGAGAAGAACTGGTTAAAAGTGAACCTTCAAAAACTCAATATTCTGTTTTTTCTTGAGTATTCCTGCTGGATACATCATTAGGTTTTCAGCCCAGACAAAATTGTTGAAGGAAATGGTTTCATGCTTTGATAGCTGTCTGGAGTTCATTTTGGGCTGCATAATGGCCCTAAAACTTTAGAGTTTGAATCAAGACTGACCATTGCTGTAGACACATGAAATTGTTGCCTTTTCAGGGGAATCTAGTAATGCTGCTGAGAGAAAAAAAGAGGAAAAGGCCACTGGATCAAAATTACGACTAGGAAGCAGATGATAGAGCTAAAAGGAAAAGGAAAATTTTGAGTTCATCTTTCCTATATAGAGATACAGCCTGCAGGACAATTCAGTTCATCTCTCCAGAGAAGCTGCAGATATGTTCTTAAAACACAGTCCTTCATCCCAAACCTTTAATTCTGAGTGTCTCTATATGGTATATTTGTTTCTTAGACACAGACTGTGCTGTGTCTGGAAAATGCTTACAGGATATTTTGGGTTGCCTTGCAAACATCATGATTACAAAGAAAAGGTGAATTACCTAAATGAGTTGAAGAAAAATGAAAGCAGGAAGAGCTGAGAATAACAAAGTCACAGATGGGAGACAGAAGCTTTCATTTGTGTTCTCACCGGTTAACTTGAAGTTTTGCAAAGGGATGTTAGAAAAATATTCATGAGTTCTATGAGGCTGTTCACCACAGAGCAAAATGAAATGTTTTGCTATTTAGCATCTAAAGGGAAAGCAGGAGAAAACAGCCAGTACTTGCAGTCTTAGATTTGGCATTTGAAGTCACCTGTCCTTGCCTGATGCTTGTACAAAGCATCCCTTGCATCTGGGGGATCACTGGCTAGACACTTGAAACTGTTGTCAAGTGCAGGGATCCATGAGTTCTATGTTTATGAGAACATCTGTTCAATGCCTTGCAAAATGAGGTCTTAAACATAGCTAACATGTAGATAAATATGTGTGTCTAATATTACATAAAACGTAATATTTAAAACATACAATTCTACACTAATTACAAAATCTGAACTCAAAAATATGGCAAACAGATTAGATTCTCAAAAAGAGAACATACTTTCATAATCTATGTGGTTAGTTCAAGAAAGGAATGTCCAACATCGATTATTACCCTTTCCAAAGCTATTTTTAATAATACATCTCCCAACATAGGATTTGACTACTGAATTAGATCATTGGCCCTTCAAATGCAGGGATTTTAGCTATTCTTATTATTAAAGGAAGGCAGAGAAACCTAATATAGTTCATTCTGCCAGTTGTTAAATGCTGTATATTGGTAAGACATGTTATCCTGACATTTTTAGTGATCAGCTCATGCCCCTCAGCATCATACGGATTTGATTACTTTTAGCTCAGAAACTTTATTACAGGTAAATCGTATCATGCAGCTGTTCTGCCTCATACAACATGATTGTGCCCATAGTGTGACTCTTAGCATCAAAAATTGAGCAAGATGGGGGGCAGATGGGATATTCTAGAGAGTCATTCATGTTTGCTTATTATGGAAATTTATTTTATTTTGGGACATTCAGTGTTGATTTTTCAGTGACAGACATTATGCTTTGCCAAGGAATAGATGCTGTTCACTTAGACTGATTTGTGAAAGAGCTTGAGTTACAAATGTGTGTGCTTCAGTACTGGTGAAAATTTACACTTAAAGTGAGGGCTCCTGATTTTGCTGGTGTGCCCATATGAATGGTCACTGTGTTTATCTGTTTAGAGCTACTCAGAGGTGCAGAGCTTTGCTTGCTGAATTTTATTTCAATACATCTGTGTGATGCCCTCCTAAAAAGCTGTTGCTCCAACTGCTGCACTCCACATCTCATGACTCTGCCTGGAGAGTGGCAGGGAGTGGAGCTGTGCAGCAGTGGTGCATATTCCCTGTCTGAAGAGTTGCCATTGATGGGGTCGCAACATGAACAGACCAGCTGCTGGCAGTCTTCTTTTAAATGCCAATATACTGGGCATTTAGGCATGAATGTTTCTGTTTGCATTATGCAATGTGCTCATTACGCACCACTTAGCTGTAAGCCAGTAGGCACAAAGAGCTGTGTAACTGGATTTCAGGCCTCAACAAGGGCAGTTAATGAAAATCTGGTCTCCTTTAACTCCTGGGTTCTTGCAGGATGTACCAGAGAAATAAAAACACTTAGCATAGCCATGCCAACCTGCTTGCTGTTAATGCCATCCTCAAAGGATCTTTGCTGACTGGCAGCAGTTGCAGTGTTATTAAACACTGAGAGAAACTTAAAAAAATGTTTTCTTTGCTGGCGCACAGACTAAGGAATAGTATGGCTAATGATAATCTTTCTAGCTATACAAGTTAAGCTGGAGTCATTAAAATATCAGGCCTTAGGGCAAGTAGCGGACATCATGGAATCAGAAGTGCTACCCACAAAAGATGAGATTTCTCAGATGTTTAAAGTCAATTTATTTTGGTGCTGACCCTGCTCCTTGGATCATAGCTAGAAATTGCGTAACTGGTTGAATGAACTTAAAGGCATCAGGTGTTACAGCAAAAGCAGTGGCTGCTACAAGTGGTACAGCCCAGTGAGTCAGTGGCATCACCCAGGATGACAAATGAACTTGGCTATTATTACAGATCAGCTGTGTTTGAGGAACTCATGAGCAGAGTCTTTCAATATTCTCAGCCTTACACTGCAAACAAGACTCGCAGTGGAGTGGTGCAGTCAGCATGGTAATACAGAGTATTGCTGGACTAGCCATGAGTGTTTGAAGTCTGCCTTAATTAATTAAGGGGCCTGGCTTCACTTTGCCTCTCGTCTAGCCAGAGGATCATTGATCTGTCCCTGCAAGATGCACTAAAGTGAAAGGAATTGAACCAAGAATTACAAGCTGAACTGTTTGACAGCTGGTGGCTATTTGGGAGAAAAATTTATTTTTCATATCAATGTTCAAACAAATTGCAGAATAACACTGTTAGTGCTTTCTAAATTATATTTTAGAAGCTTCTTTTTAATTAGAGTGGGGTGGGTGTGGGTGGGTGTCAGGGAGGGAGAGAGTAAGCAGGAATTTGCTTGGAGATGGATTGCTAACTGAAGAGCATAGGCCCTGGAAGGGTGTAACACATTTAAAGGATGCACCATGCAGAAGACTCACAAGCAAAGCTTTTTATGTAGCTATCAGCAGGTTCCTTAATGGCTTTATAACTGTAAATGCTGCCTGTGCATTACTGTGTGTAGGAGTAATGAGCATTAGTTAAAAGAGGAAAATAAAAAAAAGTAAACCAAGACATTAAGTGCTTTTTTTTTCATTTTTTGTTTCCTGACTTAAACAAAACACTTTGCTGCAAACCAATGATTCTGCCATTTACTTTGGTAGGTTAATAAAAACAAGAAGTGGCGTGAGCTGGCAACCACCTTGAACGTTGGCACTTCGAGCAGCGCAGCCAGCTCCCTGAAAAAACAATACATTCAGTACCTGTTTGCCTTCGAGTGCAAGATTGAGCGAGGGGAGGAGCCCCCTCCAGAAGTCTTCAGCACTGGCGATACCAAGAAACAACCTAAGATTCAGCCGCCATCTCCTGGTAAGTCAAATAAACTGCAGCCTCTTAACACCACCATTTTTTGAATGCAAGGCATATAGGTTGTTACACCCTATATATAAGTGTGTCTTGATAATGCTGGAAAAACAAAGACAAACCTGTTGTTGGCATCTTCATTCTCAGACTTGTAGCCAGCTCCTGAGTCAAATCAGAGTAACTCTGCAGGGCCACCACAGTTGTGTGTCAGGTTTGTCCTTGCTCAGTCCAGCATACAAAGATGTGTGTGCCAGCGTACCCTTAACTTTCAGTGACACGGGCGTAATAAAAAGAACAGAGTTCTGCACAGATGTGCCTCTGCTGTAAGACAGGAGCATGCATTTGTCTAAAGGTCAGGCTCTGGTACCTGCACTTTCCTTGCTGTGACTGAAGCTGCTTTTCAACACAACTGTTGATCAGCAAGGCTTCAGCTGGAGCAGGGTGGCAGATGCTGGACTGATCGGCGTGTCTCAGATGGTCGCTCTGATGCAGCTCGTGTTGAATGTGTGGCAGATGGAGAGCTGAGAGCACGGTGTATCCCCACTGCCAGATATCCTAGTTTGGAGGCATACTCTCTGTTCTTTTGTTGCTAATCCTGTGTGTCAGGTAAGTCATTAGGATCACTGTTTTTATCTTCTCATCTGAAAAACTGGAACTGGGATTGCTTTATTTTGGCTGTTCTTTTTTGCATTTATGGTGTGGTGTTTGAAACCACTGTTTTCTTTCTAAATTCATGTCACTTAAGATTCTCAAGATTTGTTTGTCACAGTTGATACTCAAGGCAGGACTATTTTTAAGTAGAAACATTTTAAGTACATAGGAAGAGTCATAGTATTAGTCTAGATGTTAACTTCTGGACTACCCATGGAAGAGTGAAAAAATCCTTTAATATTTTTGGATTATTCCTTTTGTTATTAGTTTTTTTGACCAACAAAACAATTTGACAAAATTTGCAAACTACTGCCACAGTTACTTATTAGTTAGACCACCGTCACTTATTGCCAAGACAATATAATTTCTGGAATGTTTACAGGAGTTTCCTGCAGTAGAACACAGTTTTAGGAAAATATTAATTCACTTAATTTCTGTTAGTACAGTTCACTGGCTGAAAATGGGAAGTGGAAAGTCAGAGACCCAGCAAGCCCTGCAGACAGTTTGCAATTGCATGACTTCACTACCCTATCATGGACACTAGAAAATTGCAAAGACCTTTATAATCATATAATAAAGTTCTGGCCTTTCCAAGATTATCTCTTACAATAGTGCTTTCTCAGTACAGAAAAAGACAACAGTGATAAGGCTTAAATTTTTCTCTACCTGTTTTATTCAGTGTTAGGATTTGAGGGAGTGTTTAGTTAAAATCTTCCTAACCACATCTCTGTGTAATAACTTAAATATTTCCTCCACCTTGTTAAAATCGAGGGTCATAAGGTACCCCAGTGGTGACAGTTTAATAGAGAGGATATTAGGTTACTTTGCAATTCAAGTTTAGAAGATAAACACTTGGTACTAGAAGTAAAGCCTGTAGTCCAAATGTTTATCTCTCTGAAATAAGCACAGAGTGTCCTGAATGTGCACAGCTACAAAAAATAATATATGTTGGAGGTGCCTGTCACCTCCTGAGAAGACTGGTAAGGGAAGCTGAAATGGTTAGACTTGTTAAGGACAGTGAAGAAGAAATTAATCTGTCTCTAAAAATGAAAGAGCTTTGTTCTTTCCTCCGTTACCGTCTCTCTCCAGTACTGCTCTCAGTAGTTGATTTGGGAATGATCACCATAAATCAGCTGAATTTTGAGATGAAGAATTGCTATTTAAATATGTAAACATGAAACAAAGGAATGGAAGTGTCAGATGTACCACTTTACATCGTCCTTTTGCATCACGATGCTACAAATGTAAATGGCAAAGTCCAAGTTTAAATTTATCATAACATTCAACTAAGCTGTCTTTGAGGAGAACTGAAACTATTTTTCTAAAATAAAAACACAGCAGGACATAGAGACTAGAAAAGGGGGAAGCAAGCAAGGATCTCGAGGTTTGTTTTGTTGGAGAGAAAAGAGCTCGTGTCACTGAATGGGACTGCACTTCTGTATGGAGAAAGGCTTTCCCAGTGTGTATCAGCTTTAGTACATGAAATCCCGCTGAGGTATAGATGCCTCAGAGAGTACAAGCCTGTTCTCTTAATAGTCAGCTTTTTTTCTTGTCCCTTTTCCTTTAGTATATACCAACATTAACATTTTAGCTGCACAAAAGAAGCAGAGTTGTAGACATACTTTAGATAATCTGTCACTCTTTGGCATTCAGAGGCAACAGGAGCCAAATACAACAAAGGTCCTTGCTTTAACCATTAGCCTCTCTTGTGCAGTTAGCTCAGGGTAGGCAGAGCCACTTAGAGGCCAAAGCCATTTGCAGAGAACTAGTTACAGTATTAGGGCTGAAGTTAATCTGATAGAAAAGCAGAGGAACTTGTCTCAGAGGGAACAGTGCAGTATTTTGTTCAGTTCTAACAAGCTGATGCTATGAAACAAGTCTTGAGATATTAAAAGTTGGCCGATCTTCATAAAACTTTTGAAATTAAATATTTCAATTGCTCATAAGAATACATCAGGTCTGGCAGCCTTTATGGTACAGAGAAGGATTCGGTTCCAGTGTCGTTGTGGTTCCCAGGTGGGTGGTTATGCAAGGTTATGCAGGCTGAAGTGCAGCTTAGAGCAAATCCGTTCTTGCAGATATCTCACATCCAAGGGGTGGTTATGTGACTGCCTCACAGATGACCTTTAGAATGCAGGCATAGAGGGAGTGCTAGGAAGCACAGTGCGACAGCCATGGTGAGGAGATTCATATGGAAGAGCATGGTCAAGAAAAGGATGTGATGTGTAAGTCAAATTTATGGGACTGTGAGATGGTTGTCTGGGATCATGTGTTTGTCCATTTGCTTGTAGCACTATATTCGGGATTCTCCCATCACTTCTGTTTTTTACAACATCATTAATAAGATAAATGGTGCATAAAGGAGTGAATAATTTATTATAGTGTCAGCAATTATAAGTTGAAAAAGGAGTGAGAGTAGAGCAGCAAAGTGACAGACTGGTTGGCCTTGATCAGCAGAGATTTGCACAGTATCCAAGGTGTTAGGGTTAGGATTAGGTGCTCATTTCAATAGTTCTTACTTCATATCACTGTCAGAGCCTCTTCTGCTGTTTCATAAAGCTCCTGGGGAGGGGTGGGGGCCTGAATGTTTTCGTGTGCCTTGCACCGCTCTGAGGCTGTGCAAGTTGGTGATGTGTTTGTAGTAGGCTGAGGCCTTTGTGTCAGCTTAAATCTGCTTGGGTCAAGTAATACCATCAACAGTGAAGGCCAGCAGCAAATGCCTAATGACAGACTAACAATTGGAGGATCCCTGATGGCCTTCTGTCCTGATCACTGGGTCTGTCCCAAGGGCCGTGTCAACTGCTGATGACTTTCACTGCATAAAAACTCCCTTAGAGAGAGAGGGATTGTAGATCTTCCTTCTTTCCAGGAGCAGGTACAAAGACAAAACATTCTTCCTGTCATTTGCGTTTGATAGTTTTGACCAAAATGCTCACAAATAATGTGGGAAGTCCTAAACTGAGAAGAATTCTGGGCACCATTACTATAAGCACTAATGGATGCTGGAGAAAAAATTCCAAAGATGCATCGGCATGAAGGGGTTATCTTCCATTGCTGTGCTCTGGCACTCTGAATTCTTAGTTGCGGTGTGCGGTTATGTGTGCACAACTCTCGAAATAACAGGCTCAGAGTTTATCCTGTGTTGAATGAACAGGATGGTCAAAGTGGTCCAGCTGAGGATGCTTGTGAGTAATAGCAGCTGGCCCTGATGTCAACAGAGACTGCATTAAAGCAAACCTGGAAAAATCGTACTTGTGCTGGAAAGAGGGAGCGAGAAGGCACCAGGAGTGTGTTGCCTGCGTTTCCTTGGCAGCAGAGAAAGGAGACTTTGGGAGGGAGATGGTGGTGGGGACACAGCACGGCACCGCAGGACACGGCCATTCAGTGAGTGCGTCTGTAACCAAACCCATCCGTCTCTGCTGGCGGGTGGCTGACTGAAGTGCTATTATTAGCAGGCAGGTGATGTCATGGAGTGTGTCATGAGGCCAGCCAGGGAATCCCCACTGAAGATGGATGGGCCAGGGGTTGGGAGGGGTGGCTGGGGGGACAGGCAGAGGTGGCCCTGTGCCCACATCCACGCCTGCCCGGGGGGCCCTGCAGCAGCCAGCAGCCCCCAGTCCAGCCTAACTGGGGCACTGGGTTCGTGCTGTGTGAATTATCTTCCCAGCGTGCTGGCTGGCTGTTCACTCTGAAGTATGTGAATGTACTTAACCTTCAGTAACCTTTCCATTGTTTACTTTAGAGTATACATTTGTAGCTTCTGGCAAAAGGTAGGGATATCCTAGAGAGCATGTCAGGCCTCACATTAATGGAGTTTCAAGAGGTTTCATTCTTCTTTCCTTTTCTTTTTTTTTTTCCAAAGGGAAAAAATTGCTGGGAAGAGAAAGGTTCTATATCTTTTTATAGCTGCATATTTCTTCTCTGGTAAATAAAGGGTCTTTCCTGAAAACAGTACCTACTGCCTTGCAGGCTTTGCAAGGCAAAAGGCACGCCAGTACTATAATTCCATGCTGTAGAGAATAATGCATGCTATCACGTGTTATTGACACATGCTTCCATAGCAAACTGTGGAAGACCTCACCTTCTCATTGACCAAGATGTCAGTTGTATTTAAGTTTTGATGTATTTTGTAGTGTGAAAAACATATTCTTACAAACCTGTTATGATGTCTGAAAGACAATTATTGCTTAGATGTGGATGTGAAATGAGGAATTCAGTAGCTATGAGCCCACAGGTTTTTTTCCTGGACATCCCCAAGATAGCTGCAGAATCATGTAGGCAGAGATTACTTCTCCTAAAAGAACATTGTTGTTTGTCTTCCTTCTTAGAGCTTGGTTTAGCACTGAAGCTTATGAAGCACTCTAAAAGATACTGTTTCTCTTTCAGAATGTCCACGATCAAAATTAAACATCTAACATAATAAAATACCTGCAAAAATAGATGTAAAAATTTCAGAGTGCAGCCCAGCAAATGTAAAATTTAAGGTGAAATAGGAAATACAGGCTCTTCTTGGTAGATGGAGTCCTAATCCAGAGGTTGAAACACTTGCAGTTCCTGTTCTGTAGTGTCCCTAACCCAGTGGAGGTCAGGGGCAAAGTGTATTAACAAAGCAGTACCAGAAACTTTGCACTTCCCATGACAGCATTTGCCTTCCATTTTTTCAGTTGTATCTAACCAGTCATTTAGAAAGAGGCTTGAGGAAAGATAACCAACCTTATAACTGCCACCCTGAAGATAGAAATTGGACTTGTAGCTTCTCAATTGGGTATCTTCTTTTTTCTTTTAAACCTTTCTTTATAGAAGATGATATAAAGCACATTGTTATTAATAATTTTGCACTCCTACAGCTCGTAAATACTGAAAAATCTTTTACTTTTTTCCTTTAGGTTTGCTAGAGATATGAATTAAGCTCTTGCTCAGGTAGGATAGGGAAAAGCTTAATTGCTTCTTAATAGCCCAGCATAAGAGCAATATGCAGGGTTAGGCAGTATCTGAATTTACAGTAAATATATGGGTACACTAAGATGTTTACTTACATGTTTCTAATGCAGCAAGATGGTATGTGACAGTCTGTGGCATAACTCAGAAATGCTTTCAAGCTTTTTAGAAGAATCTAGAATTGTGTTTAAAGCTCAAGGGCAGAAGAATGATCTTGACCTGCTTGGGGGTCATATATACTAAGAGCTCATTTTATGTGACTATAGGGTTTTTTGTTTTATTGTAGAACTAAAGCCTTCAGCTAGCTGTAGTCTAATGTAACTAGCATTAGTTGTTGCAAATCTTCTTGTTCCTGTATTAATGCAATCAGAGAGCTTTTCCTAAACTTTCTTTTGAACGTCATTACTATGTAAGCATAATTCGAAAATGCCTCAGAAAGCTGAGGACAAGAACAATGTGGTCCACACAATGTGGATTTTACATATGCACTTGCTACTGAGACTGATTTCCAGATAGGGGAACGTGTGTTACAGATATATATGAAACACATATAAAAACGGTGTTCTTCAGTTAAAAACAAGCTCTGCCTGTCAGGATGATGAGTGTTTTAGGATTCTGAGTCAATTATAAACTACCCTCTTTCATATACAGAAGAAAAACCCATACTACTTGCTCCAATTTTCCCTCTAACAGGAATTTATAGTTTTGTTAATTGGTTGTTGAACGTAGATAGGCAGGCGCAATAAAACACTTACATGACACTTCATAAAAAAGAAGGACCTCTCAAGCCAAAGCCATGTCCTACTCAGTGTGTTAGATTTGTGAATTTTTTCTGTTGGTAATTTTTTTCCCAGTTGCATCTAAAGACTTGAATTCTACAAGTTCTCCTTCCATAGAAATTCTGCAAGACCTGTCAGATCCAAGGCTTAGATGTTGTTACTAATCCTCACTTACCACCTTCTAAATCATAAAACTACTATGTAGAGCTTTGGACTCTTGGCACGTTTCTGTTCAGTAGTCATATGAAAATAGTAGCTTTGGTGTCTATGAAAATAGACTGGTCTTGGGTGTATTTTACCATTAGCTTTACCATTACCAATATCTGATGTATTCATTTAATGCCCTTATTGCTGCTCAATCACATCAGAACACAACACTAAAACTCTCTTCTACGTTTGTTATACCAAGAATATCAAGGTATTTACCTCCATTAAGGAGGACACTAGTGCAGATACCCTAGTGCTTTTTGAGATCTCAACAAATAAGTTTTTGCAGATTAAACAGATGCTTTGCAGAATTGACCTGCTCTTGTTACATATGCTTTACCATCACTGACCCTAACTAATATTTTGTTAAGATGTCCATTTCTATTTTTACAGTTCTTTTAGGAGTGTTATCTATAGCCTCTGCTCAAATTCTACCTTCAGTTATTGTTTTCTTCTGATCCCAGATTGCTTTTGCATTTCTTAAATACCATCTTTTGCCATGCTGTCTCAAAGATGACACAGGACTGCAGTGTGCCACTAATTATTTGCTATGTTTCACCATGGAAATATCTGCCTTTTAGTGCTAAATAAAACCATGAATTTATATTAATATAGCAGCTTAAAGTTATGATTAAAAGCTTCTGGCTGAAATATTTCTTATAAACGCATGTGTTGTGATAGTGATTATATGATGAAGCTATGCCAAAGAACAACCTTCATTTACTCTGTTGTAAACTACAGACAATTAACTTTGTATCTCTGACCTCTGATTCAAATGATCCTTCATCTGGATGATTTCTATCCATGTTGCTTCAGGCAGCAGATTAAATTCATGGTTCTAGGAAAGATGATGGCTATTACTACACAGCATATCCTGATCTCAGAGGATTTTGGGGAACTTAGAAAGTACTGAGATGGATTAAGGTATACAGAGGCTTCTGAAGGAAAGAACCATTTTTTTTCCTTGATGATTATTATTTCCACAGGAATTTGGCTGCTACCTTTCCATAATTACTTTTTTTCTTTTTTAACTTTTCAGCTAATTCTGGTTCCTTGCAAGGCCCACAGACTCCACAGTCCACTGGTAGTAATTCCATGACAGAAGTGCCAGGCGATTTGAAGCCTCCAACACCAGCATCTACACCTCATGGACAGATGACACCTATGCAGGGTGGCAGGTATGAAAAAGGCTTTGCTTCATTTTTTATTGCTCTAGTTCTACAGCAGTTTCATCCAGTCTTTCCTAGCTGCTCTGGCACTCAGAGGATTTTGTGGCAAACCAGTCAAAGCCTGAAAAGTGACAGAAAATTATTTATTTTTGGAGGAGAGAGAGGGAAAGGGAGGAAGGAATAGAGAGAGGTCTGTTAGCTTTCTGAACACCAGAGAAGGGTCAGACAAGACCAGTGCAAAGAGGTGCATGTGAATATGTCAGTAGTGGGGAGAAAGGTGGAACCCAACAGCAACAACTTAGAACCACTGCCATCCTTTCCTCACTTATCCTGTACACCTCTGGTCAACAGATCCAGTCATGCTCAGGGAGGAGAAACGTGCGATTTAAAGATGTTACTTGAATTCAAATTGTGAAAAGCATATACAGTAACAGTGGTTGAGATAGCAGAGAGTTCAACTGGATGGACCAAGAGATCCCTTTCAGTTCTGTGCTCTGTAAGTCTCACAGACCGGCTTAATCTGAAGTGAAGCTGTCTCACCATTCATTAAGGAGCCTTGGTCCACTGAAGTCCAACAAAACAGTTCTTCATGACTTCAGCAGGAACCCGACTGAGCTCTGAACTGTATGCAGAGCCACTCCAAACTTAATTTACTTAGGTTCTTATTTTCTCCATCTCTAATGCTGCAGAAAGGATAGCAAGAACCTTTTTTAATCATCTTCAATTCTGATTGAGTTTTCTAGGTAGAAAAGAACAAAACAGCTTAGTGAAATTTCAGGAAGGTTTAGACTTTTATATGAGTAATAGGAATGCACAAACAATAGAATTAGATGAAAAACCCTAATTTCTAAGGTAAGTAGACAAAGAAGCTTGGGGGGAAAGTGGGTAGATTCTTTTAAACGATTGTCCATTGTGAAAGTCTTTTGCATCTTCCTTGGATGTATCCTGCACTGATCACTGCCACAGCATGGTGAGCTAGTTGTATTGTAGTCTAGGCTATTTTCACAGTTCTTAGAAATACAGGATGATGTTAATGTTTCTTTTTTCTTAATCTGCTAGAAACAGCGCAGTCAGTGTGCATGATCCCTTTTCTGATGTAAGTGATTCAGCGTTCCCAAAGCGAAACTCCATGACGCCAAATGCACCATACCAGCAGGGAATAAACATGCCAGATATGATGGGAAGGATGCCATATGAGCCGAATAAAGATCCTTTCGGTGGAATGAGAAAAGGTATTTTCTTTGTGGGAGCTTAAGTGTTCTGTCCTGTGTCTTAGGTAATCAAAGTGTTGTAGTCAGAATGAGCTTTTTCGCTTTGATGATTTTGCCATTGGTATCCTCATAGCAAAAAGAGAAGTGCAGTGCAGTTGAGTTTCTGGTCTGATCATATTTTCCCTGCTCAGAGTCATGCCCATTATTTTGGAATTAACAGAATCCTAAAAATGCTTGTAGGAATACATTCTGGGAAATAGCATAAATCATAGGTTTAGATTTAATATTTCTTGAGGTTGGTTAGCTACTCTGCAAATCCAGTGCTGGACTTCACTGTTAGAATGTGAAGTGGTGAAGCAACATGCCTGATTGTAGTAGGACTGATCTGGGAGTTCACTCTGTGAAACTGAGCAAGCCTCCTAATGCTCTCTGTCTCAGTTTACATGTTTTTCAGAATAGTAAAGCTATTTTTTTTCTTACTCGGGCAGTCCCTGATAAAAGGTGATAAACACACTCAAAGTTTGTTTATTTTTAGAAAGCAAAATTTAAAATTAATATAAAAAATTACTCTGGTCCTTTTGGGTACCAACAGCTGGTTTTGTAGATATTGTAAAAAGATCTTAAAATGAATCAATCTTGCATGCCTCAGATATAGGAAAGTAGGAGGAAAGAACACATGCAGGGCTCACAATGGCTGTAAAGAGAAGAGCAGGTGGAGGATATGAAGTGTAAACTAAAACAGAGCAAAAGGGAGATATGGCAAGAAGAGGCCCTGAAACTGAAGAAAGAGAGAGATGTGATGAAGTGGGGAGATATGCTAAAAGAGGTAGTTAATTGGATGTGATTTTTTAAAAAGCCTTCCCTTTAAATCCTTTTGCCTGGACTGTTCACACTAACATATAACACAGTTGAAGGAAGGGAAAACTCTCTCTGCTTTAGATTCACTTTAGGTTTTATATCCATATGAGATTAAGTGGATGTATTGTACTTTGTCATACATTTCACTTCATCCTGTCGAAACAAATATCTCTGTTCAGTATCTACTATGAGGGACTGAAGGCTAGAGTCTCTTCTATTTGCTTGGTGATTTATATCTGATAATAGTGCCTTTTCTTAGACCCACAGAATATGCCCATCCTACTTGAGAAGCTACATTAGGATACAGTATCCTTTCCATAACAACATTATTGTGTATGTGTGTATGAGGGTTTTATGGGGGGAAATAAAAGCTTGATTCTGACAGCTTTGTAGTTCAAACTAGCAGATTTGCTTTCATCTGTTTTGTAAGGCTTATGTTTGCGTTCATTTTTAGCATTGTTTTCCGTGAAAAGAACAAGAGTAAGTTCATCTTGAGCTGTGAAGACCAGAGGGAAGCAGCTGCCTGGTGCCTGATAGTTCAGTTCCATAGGAGGAGATTTTTTCCTCACTTGCAGCTCCTTAATATTATAGCCATCATCTTGGTAGTGGTAGTGCTTCATGTGTTCCCATTAGACCAGAGAGCTTGTTAGACACCTGCTAATTCTCCTTGGCAGTGTTAGGGATCTGAACATTCTCCTAAAATACTTCATTGAAAAGAAAGTGATCTTCAAACACCCAGATTAATAAATTTAATTTCACTGACTGTTGCAGTGCCTGGAAGCAATGAGCCTTTCATGACCCCTGGACAAATGCCTAACAGTGGAATACAAGATATGTATAACCAGAATCCATCTGGAGCAATGTCCAACATGAGCATGAGCCAGCGACAGCAGTTCTCTTATGGAAGTGGCTATGACAGGAGGTGAGTCAATCTTCAGGAAAAAGCAAAGCCCATTAGTGAAAATGATCCTCTCTCTTCCCTTTTCATTTTCCCATTCCACCTTGCAGAGAACATAGCAGCCTACATTTCCTACATCATCTTACTAAATCACTGGGAGTCAAACCACTGGTAATGACTGAGTCTAGCTGTTCACAGAAATTAATAAGGAGGAATTGTCACACCTTAGAAGTCACCCAGGCTGCAGCAGATCAGCTCGTGGGTGTCTTTGACAGCTGCCTTCAGCTGGCAGCTGGGCTGGGCTGTGATGGCATAAAGTAGCACTTGAGTTGGTCTACTGGCCGTGTTTTCACCTAACCAGTTGCTGGTTGGCTTTTAATGAGAAACAAAATGCACAGTCTGAATGTGTCTGATTTGTGGTCTGTGAGTGAATTGCCTTTGGAGAGTCTGGAGTCTGTTGTCAGAGCTGTAGTAGCATCAGTCTTGCAGTGTGTCCAACAGGATTCTCATCAGTTTGTCCTTCAGTGAAGTAAATTAAATAAATTTGGTCCTCTTTTGTTTATCTGGGGAAGGGCTTTGGGAAGAAAAGTGGTAAAATCACTGATGTCTAAGCATTGGTAGAGCAAGCACAATGTTCTGGGAATGTTTGGATTATATTAAGTATTCTGGCAGATTTTGCTGCTCTGGCCGTATTACTGCTTTTACTTTCATTAGGCTGTGTACTTAGCTTCTTTTTTTGTTTCCTGATGGTAGACAAAGTGGTATAGTGTGGGTCTTTAAAGTGTAAGGGCAGAGTAGTTTTCAGTCAGTAGTTTTAAGTGGTAGATGTGTCAAGTAAAACAAATAATAATGCTGTTCAGTAGGTCACATTGCTGGGGAGTTGGTGAGAGTAAGGGCTCCAGTAGAAGGTGTTAAGTCAAGAGAATGTTTTCTTTAAGGGGCCTGATTTATTTTATTTTGTTGACAATTTTGGAAAAGAAATACTTTTTACAGAATGAGGTTTCATTTGTCACTTTTTAGGTCGGATCATGGGCTGGGTCCTGAAGGCAGTATGGTACCACCTGGTCAAAGCAACATGGTGCCTTCAAACAATGACCCAAGCATGTACTCTCCTAATTGTTACTCTGGCCAGCAAAGGTGAACTCTGATTTCTCTGTTTGCAATACCCACAGTAACCAGCTAACGAGTGCTAGCAGCCTCTGTGAGAGCACGTAGGCAGAGCATGTGGCCTCTTGGTGTGTTACTTCTGTTTTGCTTTCTTGTTTAGGCTTTTCCCATTGGTTCAGTTTCTTGCAGGGGAGCAGAGGCTTGTGTGAGTCAGTTGACTTTCTGTAATAGTAGAATCAGAGATTTTAGAAAAGGAGTGTGCATCCTACCTTGTGTATCTGCTGCACAGCACAGGACTAGAACATAGTTTACAGGCCCAAGTTCTCCAGAGCAGCATTAAATGATACTACTTATAAAGCTTCCACAATTTCACCTGGGTTGTGGTTATCCTGTGGCTAACAAACTGAACATTTAGAGAGTCTTCCCTTGTGTATAACATATGTGTACCTTTGCTGAATTTTATCTTACTGCATGCACTCTTGGACAGCCACAGACAACTCCCCTCATTACATTGTTCTTTTAACTGGCATTGGATAATTTCTCTCCACCCATGTCATAATTTTAGGAGTTACTGAATTTCTATTTCTTTCTCTCTGGCCATCTCTCTTAAAAAAATTAGTTTTCTATGCTTTTGGAAAAATGAGGTCCCATTAGTTCTTTTAACATGTCAGGTTCCACAGTTCTCTGTTTCTGTGACTTTCCCTGATACATTACTTCCATAATTATCCTCTAATTGTTGATGTGTTCTCACTGGTAGAAAAGAATTCACAGAGAAGAATTACTGACATATTAGCCTGCAATACACTGTTATTTATCAATCTTAATGCTTTCCAAGTACTTGATTTCAGCAACCTAAATTTCATTCAGATGTGCTAAAAATATTGCACTGTAGTGCTCCTCAGAGGTCTTAAAGGCCACGGGTAAGTTTCCAAGTGCAACACAACTTTGTCTCTTATGGTATATGCTTCGTTATGTAGCTTTAATTTAATTAATGTAATTTTAAAATTACATGAATATTAACAAAATTATGAGTACTGTTTTTACTCACTTTAAATTTATATATTCTTGAATAATCCAGAAAGTAGCTTGCTATTAGGCTGGCATTCTAAAACACAAGAATTTTTACCTGCGACCTTTGAGCTGTACACCAGATACTTCCCCACCAAGGATGAGCTCCCCATGTCTGCAGCTGTCTTTCTTACCTCTTTGCTGACCATACCCTCTTCGCATTCCTGACTGCTCCCTCTAAATCTCTTTGTTGTAACTTCACTGCTTGTCCTTTCTTCTGTCTACTTTACCTCTTTCCTTTCACAACCAGCTCCAGCAGAGCTTTCTACCTCAGGCTTAGGACCATACCAGACTGTACCTTCACCTTGTTTCCAGATGGCAGATACCTTCAAGGTGCAAGGTTTTCAGAGGACTTTACTTTTCCTGGTGGCTTGAAAACTCCAGCAGCTCTAAGTATTGGTTTGAATGCTTTATTTTAGGCATGAACCATATGGGCAGCAGTATCCAGGACAAGGACCTCCCTCAGGACAGCCACCATATGGAGGACATCAACCTGGAATGTATCCACAGCAGCAGGTAGAAGAGGGGGAAATGGCTATGTTCATAACATTTGTTTAAAAAAAATCACCCCCAGATTCTGTATACATTGAAAAATTTGTTTATATAGTGTATGTCTTTTGGCACAGAGGAGCACTGTAATTCTGGTCAAAGTCACAGCCTGAATTAATAAGCAATGTATGTGCAGCTGTAGGAAAAATTGTTCATTACACTGTAAGAATGTAAATTCTAACAGATGTTCTGTGGCTTTGGATGTGCATCAAGTGATTGTCCCAAGTTAATAACCAGCAGACTGGGAAAGTATAAAGTATAGTCAAGTGAAGTGACAAATAGAAGTAAAGTAACAAGTAAAGGAACAAATAGAAAAGGAGCTTGGATGGCAGGTTCAGGGGCCTTAACTTAATGTCATGAAGACAAGTGAGCCCAACAGAGAACTGGAACAAAGTAAAATGAGCAATACTCTCAATTATTTTCAGTGCTGTGGTGGGTCATATGAGATACCTATCTTTCATATAGATCAGAGGGCATATTCCCACATGATGTCTCTAGTAATAATATGGTACAAATACGTAAGAGACAATGTTATTGGTGTTACAAATAGTTTAAACACTTGTACATTGCAGTCTCCCCAACTCCTACAACTCAAAACCACAAATTATATTAATTAATAAGATTTTTTTAAATTACATACATGATTAATACCTTGTAAGCAAAATCCCAACTTAGAAGTCAATAGCAAAACTCCACTGACTTCAACAGGATCAGTTTCATTCTGCATGTTATTAATTCAGTTCTAGTCATACAATACTTGAAGTTGGCTTCCAGAATAGAAAGCAATTCCTTACTATTAAAAAAACTGAAATGTAAACTAGTTTTGCACCAATTTCAGATAGTTCTTTTCAGTTTGGGATAGAGTTTTACTAGGAAATTGGGGTCAGGGGTTGGGAGTGCTGTGGGGAGAAACCAAAAGAGATCTTAGATTGCACTGTACTAAAAACATACATAAATTTAAATTTCAGAATTTCTTGCTTATCTCTTCAGTTCATAACATCTCAAAAATGGCATAATCGAAAAACTGTTCTGTTGTTTTTTATGACGAGCATGTGCTAGCAGTCTAGGTGATTTAGTGGGGAAATTGCAAAGATATATAACAACAGTTTGTGATATTCCATGCTAACGTGTGCAGAGAATATATTAACTACATGTTCATTTAAGCAAGGAGACAGCTAGAATTGTAAAAATATATTTGGCCTTGGCCTTAGTGCTGTTTATATATTTTGTACAATGACACTTGAATGCAAAATGCATTAATGCAGAAAAACAGTGGAGAATGAAGGACAAGGATCCTGACCAGCCTCAGCCTCCCTCTCCCATCGCCAAATGAAGAAGTGGAAGGATTCCACTTCTTCATTTAGCTAGAGATTCTGTTGCCAGTAGCTTATTTACAATTTCCTAAATCTTACTCTGTAGTGGTTCAGGAGGAATGTGAAAAATGACCCTTTCAAAGCTTTATCTACAACTCGAAGGCTAGGGAATGACCTGCAAAGGAGGTGATTGGAGCATGAACTCCTGGGGCTAATGAAACACTTGGAGCCAGGTTTTCCAATTCCTGTATGAATGCTTACATCCCAAGAGCTATTACGCAGCAGGTGACCTGTGTTGGTGGCTTTTTGTCTTCTGTGAGGTCTCAGAATTCCACATCTCAGTGGGGAGAGAGGCATGTTGTGCAGTCTCAGTGTCCTGCTGAGCATGTCCACGGGAGGGAGGAGCTCAGGTACATCACTGTCCTCTGCACTGGGGACCATTGGGCACGTTGGCACTGCATGTACCAGGGTGCTGGAGTGCTTTTAAAAAGGCACATGCTTCATTCCCAAGTGTCTGCTGTAAGCACTGAGTCACTGTGGCAAAATAAACACAACCTTCTTAGGTGTGGTTGCTGCCAAGTCATTTCTTAATGTAGAAATTGGCCCCAAGGGTGGAATTTAGTACAGCAAGTAGTTCATGTAAGGCTGGAAATAGGTATTTCTCAGATAGCCAGAAAGCTCTATAGCAAGTTTTAAAAAAAATACTTTCATACAATACAGTAGTTGTGGTTTTATGTGCACCAAAGTTGGAAGATGACTTTATGAATCCCAAAGCTGTTTTAACTTACCTATATTGAATACAGAGAGAATTTTATCTGATCTTAACTCTAGTGCATTAGTATACATTGTACAATGCTACTGAGCTACTGAGTTTCCTGGGGAGCTGTAACTTTGAATTTGCCATAGATCATATATTCAAAAATCACCCATTTAATTCACATTTTTTGCTTCAGAGCACTCAGTGTGGTTTGAACTGTGGAACAAACTCCCACAGGAACTAAGGACCGCTGCAAACCTTACCACCTTCCCCTCAAAGAGCAACATGTCTTTTTTTTGTTCTGCCATCTTAAACATAAATACATTCAAGCTTGTATGGTTTAAAAACCACTCAGCTCTCCCCAAGGTAAAACAGCTTACCTCACACAACATTCCCCATTTGAGAGGGTGAGAAACAAAAAGGGAATAAACCATAGGTGGCAGCTGTTAGTTACATCACTTAATTCATTACAGAACAGCAGGCTAAGAACCTGCATAAACTAGAACAGAACGTTTGGATGTGACCATTTGCTGTAATAATCTCACAGTAAATTAAATGTGATTAGGATGATTTGGGAAGAGGATGGTTGCCCAAAGAGGACAGTATTCCTGGGAATTACGCAGAGTATCAAATGCAGCAGATTGTTTTCTCCTATTAATAAATTTATTGTCTGTAGCCTATGTCATATTGTAAGATTCACTGTTTCAGACATGCATGCTTGCAGCATATCTTGTTACTTTAAGAGTTTATTCAGTGCTTGTCTCTTGAAAAGATTCACTGAGTGGTTTTGAATTTTTTTAAAGATTTTTCTTTTTAGTAGACTAAGCATAAAAAAGAACTGAAAATATTTTAGTTGGTGAGGACTGTTGCCTTTTCATGCTTGTCTGAAATGACCAGTGGAATTTAGTCTGACAGATGGGGAAGGAAAGGGAAAGGGGAAAAAACAGAGCAAGCATAAGAAAATTTAGCCCAAGGAAAAGCTTCCTTTTAGTATTCAGTTATAAGCACAGCAAAACAGAGGCTTAAAAAGAAAGCATTGGATCAAGCCTAACAGCACTGTATGCCTGACTCTGGAGTCGGCACGATCCCTCTAGAGCTAAGTGCCTTCAGCTTTTTGAATGAGCTTTCATCCAGTATATTTGTATTGTGTATGGAGTAAAAGTGACACATCTTTCCAAAATTTTCTTTCAGAACTACAAGAGACACATGGATGGCATGTATGGGCCTCCAGCCAAACGCCACGAAGGGGATATGTACAACATGCAGTATGGCAACCAGCAGCAGGAAATGTATAACCAGTACGGCAACGCTTACACAGGGCCTGACAGGAGGCCCATGCAGGGACAGTACCCGTATCCATATAACAGGGAGAGGATGCAGGGCCCAGGACAAATGCAGCAGCATGGAATACCTCCCCAGATGATTGGTGGCCCCATGCAGTCATCATCCTCCAGTGAAGGTCCTCAGCAGAACATGTGGCCAACACGAAATGATATGCCTTACCCTTACCAGAACAGGCAAGGTCCAGGAGGCCCTGCACAGGCCCCTCCGTATCCAGGGATGAATCGCACTGATGATATGATGGTACCTGACCAGAGGATAAACCACGAGAGTCAGTGGCCTTCTCATGTCAACCAACGGCAGCCTTCTTATATGTCATCCTCAGCCTCCATGCAGCCTATCACTAGACCTCCTCAGTCATCCTACCAGACACCACCCTCTATGCCAAACCACATCTCCAGAGCTCCAAGTCCAGCGTCCTTCCAGCGCTCTTTGGAAAACCGTATGTCTCCAAGCAAGTCTCCTTTCCTACCCTCCATGAAGATGCAAAAGGTTATACCCACAGTTCCAGTGTCACAGGTCACAGGACCTCCACCCCAGCCACCACCGATTAGGCGAGAGATTACCTTCCCCCCAGGCTCTGTAGAAGCATCCCAACCAGTCTTAAAACCAAGACGAAAGATTACCTCAAAAGATATTGGTAAGCATCAAAACAAAACCTAATATAAATTGTGAGGAAAGGGACTTTGATTCTGATTTTTTTTTTTTTCACATTTTAAGACACTCTTGACAAATAGTGAACTTTGGTAACTACAGTGTGATTGTCTTCAATAAAAATGTGATAACATGTGCATCAGTGAGGATGATAGGTAAAACTCATCCCAGACAATCTGACATGAAATGAAAGCAATATTTTATATGAAGACTTGAGGTCTTCACAAATTCATTAAAAATGAAGCTTGCCTCAGATTTCAAAATGAGATGTGTTGAAAGGTCCTTTAGAATGTCTGTTAAATCACCAGTACATCATTTAGCTTAGCAAAGCTTTCCATGTTTTTGTTCCATGGAATCTCATGCTTCTGCTGTGTAGTTGCAGTCTCGGCTTTCCTTGAATGCTCCATTTAATCATTCCATAGTATTTGTCCTGTTTGTTTCTCCCCCACTTCTTAAAAAGATCTCCAAGTATTTTCTTATCTTACATTTTGGTTACGTTTCATCCATTCAAGTTCTCATACTTCAGATATTCATACAACATTCCTGACAGAGTATTCTACCGTTGTTTACTGAGAATTGGGTTAGTCAAGTTCTTTAAGTTTATACGATTCAGGTTCAGCAGTGTCAGGAAGAATGGCCCTGCTAGGATATTCTCCAGCACTAAGGCTTGGCAGCAGTTACATAAAACTGAACAGAGCTAAGCAGTGAAAAGTCTTAACCAGTAACCATTTAATTTAAATTTGCATTCTCAGAATATCACAGTTTACTCTTTCAGAACTCATTAACAGTCTCCAAGGATGCACTAATACTATTTTACTTCTCCCTCTTTCTTTCTCCAGTAACTCCTGAGGCCTGGAGAGTGATGATGTCTCTTAAATCTGGTCTTTTGGCTGAAAGTACCTGGGCGCTAGACACTATTAATATTCTCCTGTATGATGACAGCACTGTTGCTACTTTCAACCTCTCTCAGGTAGGTGGGAAAGCATTATACTTCTCAACTTTCCAGGGAAACAAAAGTAAAATAAGACACCTACAAAAATGCTGCTGGCTTTTCCAGTTTATTCTAATTAACATAAATTTTAATATTGAAAAAGCTTGCACTTGTTTATGATTGGTGACAGTAAGTTCAGTAAGTAATGAGTAACAAGAGACAGATAGAGGTCACATAGAGGAAATGAAGCCTGACAAAAGGATGTTTCTTGTAGAAAGGAGCATGTTGGAATATAAGAATTTTAGCACTGCCAGAAGACTAATGTGTAAATTCACACACGATAGTACAATCCTTCAAAACAGCAGTATGTTAGTAATCTTCCTTAATCTGTGTTTCTTTAAAGACTTTGCTAGACTGTATTAAACTGTTTTGAAGGCTGTTTTTTGCTGACAACTTGTTCTGTTCCATACTTCCATGTGAGACTGTGGGATTTTATTTAATTGCTTATTTTTTGTTTGGTTTCTTCTTCCAGTGAATTAAGTTTTCACAGGAATACCAAATTGACAATTTAAAGGCTAAAATCCACTGTCTATCCATAGGAAGCGAGCAACACAGGATTTAATAGTGTGTGCTTTTGTCTCACTGCCTCCCAGCATTTTTCAGCTCTGCTCTAATCATTTGCCTGTTAGGTGGTGATAATAGATGGCATGCTGATAATTCACATCTAAAATTTGTACAAATTAAATATTCAGTTTCTCTCCTCTATTCATTCCTTGGTTACTAATAGTGTAACTCATAATTTTTTAAATATAATGACTTTTTTTTTTAAACAGACACAAATGGTACATTACATCTCACCTGACTTTAGAACTAGGGATATCTATAGCATGATTTATCTCACCCAGAAGAAGAGATCTAAAATAGGTCAGATGAATCATACCCAGAAATGACCTGTAAAAGACCATTGATTATAAAAGGAATCAAGACAATTAGGTTAGGTGTTTGACTAGTGTGGGTGTTTGAAGTTAAATGAGGTGAATCTCCTCTGAAGAGGAGATTAATACACCTCCTTAATACACCCTATGCAAATTGCACAGAATACCGAACGTATTGTAAACACGTATATTCTTTTGTTATGTTTGCTTTGGACTCTGTTTCCAATGGCAGCCAGGACCATATGATGCCTGGTAATTCCTGTGGTTCTGATAAGCATCAGTTTGTTCTTAGTTCTTTGAGAAGCTGGCAATCATAAGAGAATGTACAAAAAGCTACATTTTACTGAAAACCCATTAGCCCACAATTTAAAAAAAAAAAAAACCACATTAAAAGCCAGACAATTGAGCTGAATGCATCATAACAACAAAGAATTTTTATTAATAAAGCCACTAAGCATAAATTAATACCAAGTCCAACTTCTGCCTTTCCATAAGAAAGTGATTACAAGTTAATTAAGAAGATGAAACCTAAATGAAAACTGTTTCTGAAGGGTGACTTACAGCACCAGGCTCCAGTAACAGTTTTCAACTACTGCCAGACAAAAAATGGATCTATTCCAATAGAGATGAGATATTAATCTCAGGTATCAGTACCTGGACCCTGAACTGCAGGTGTCTACATGACAGCTGGTTTTAGAGACAAAGGAGGAAAGGAAGAATTGCAAACTTTAGATACCTAATAAAAGTACAAATCAGAAAAAATAACAGAGTTAGGAACTTCAGTACTCTACAAAAAATGAAGAGTAATAGGCACTTCCAAGGGGACAGAACAACTAAGCCGGATGTCTGCTATGGCTTAAAGGAGACATTAATAAAGTTCTGTACCTCTCATAGCTGTTACAGCTGAAGCAAATGGAGCCATGATAGTTTGGCATTATATACTGTTTGGACAGACTCTAGAAGAATTTATTTTGATTAAATTCTGCCACACAGGACCTTGCCACAAGTCCACAGCAGGATGAGAGAAATATTCACACATGTATTCATCAGTGTTCCTAATAAAATTTCATGCAGACAAAAATATTTATGTGATTTTTATGTTCTTTCTTTCTTCTTCCCTCAGTTGTCTGGATTTCTTGAGCTTTTAGTAGAATATTTTAGAAAATGCCTGATTGACATTTTTGGAATCCTTATGGAATATGAAGTGGGAGATCCAGGCCATAAAGCACTTGATCACAAAGCAGCCAAGAAAGATGATAGTCAGTCCTTGGCAGAGGATACTGGAAAAGATGAGAATGACGAATGTATTGACTATTTTGATGAAGATGAGGAGGAGGGGGAGGACGAAAAGGTAGAAGGAGAAGAAAAGAGCATTGTTTTTTCCACTCCTGGTGCCATTGCTGATCCAAGTGAGAGGCCAAAACAAGCCAGTAAATTTGACAAGCTGCCAATAAAGATTGTAAAGAAAAATAATCTATTTGTTGTTGACCGATCTGACAAACTTGGACGCGTTCAGGAATTTGATAGTGGACTTCTCCACTGGCAGCTTGGTGGTGGTGACACAACTGAGCATATCCAGACTCACTTTGAAAGCAAGATGGAGATTCCACCACGCAGGAAAGCCCCTCCTCCCTTGAACTCTCCAAGCAAAAAGAAGGACCTCGAGGGGAAAGGTGAATCTGAGGAGCAACAAGAAAAGAGTATAACAGCAACCATTGATGATGTCCTCTCAGCTCGGCCAGGAGCACTACCTGAAGACTCCAACTCTGGTTCCCAAACAGAGAGCAGTAAATTTCCCTTCGGGATCCATCAAGCCAAAAGCCACCGGAATATTAAACTGCTAGAGGATGAGCCAAGGAGCCGGGATGAGACTCCTCTATGCACCATAACTCACTGGCAAGACTCCTTGGCCAAACGCTGCATCTGTGTGTCAAATATCGTCCGTAGCTTGTCTTTTGTGCCTGGCAATGACACCGAAATGTCCAAACATC
Source organism: Leptocoma aspasia (assembly GCA_013399835.1). Taxonomy (NCBI): domain Eukaryota; kingdom Metazoa; phylum Chordata; class Aves; order Passeriformes; family Nectariniidae; genus Leptocoma; species Leptocoma aspasia. Next base: position 423,974 of record VXAX01002325.1, on the reverse strand, counting down.
CAGGCTTGGTGCTGATCCTGGGAAAGTTGATCCTTCTTCACCACGAGCATCCAGAAAGAAAGCGAGCGCCGCAGACTTACGAGAAGGAGGAAGAGGAGGACAAAGGGGTGGCCTGCAGCAAGGATGAGTGGTGGTGGGACTGCCTCGAGGTCTTGAGGGATAATACCTTGGTCACATTAGCCAACATTTCTGGGCAGCTAGACTTGTCTGCTTACACAGAAAGCATCTGTTTGCCAATTTTGGATGGCTTGCTGCACTGGATGGTGTGCCCATCTGCAGAGGCACAGGATCCTTTTCCAACCGTGGGGCCCAACTCAGTTCTTTCGCCTCAGAGACTTGTGCTGGAGACCCTGTGTAAGCTCAGTATCCAGGACAATAATGTGGACCTTATCTTGGCCACCCCCCCATTCAGCCGTCAGGAGAAACTCTACGCTACTTTAGTTAGGTACGTTGGGGACCGCAAAAACCCGGTCTGCCGAGAAATGTCCATGGCGCTCCTATCGAACCTTGCCCAGGGGGACACATTAGCAGCAAGGGCAATAGCTGTGCAGAAGGGAAGCATTGGAAACTTGATAAGCTTCCTGGAGGATGGGGTCACTATGGCCCAGTACCAGCAGAGCCAGCATAACCTCATGCACATGCAGCCTCCGCCTCTGGAGCCGCCTAGCGTAGACATGATGTGCAGGGCAGCCAAGGCCTTGCTGGCCATGGCGAGAGTGGACGAGAACCGCTCCGAGTTCCTTTTGCACGAGGGTCGTTTGCTGGATATCTCAATATCTGCTGTCCTGAACTCTCTGGTTGCATCTGTCATCTGTGATGTACTTTTTCAGATTGGGCAGTTATGACATAAGTGAGAAGCCAAGCATGTGTGAGTGGAGATTAGAGGGTCACATATAACTGGCTGTTTTCTGTTCTTGTTTATCCAATGTAGGAAGAAGGAAAAAAAAAAGAATCTTTGCTCCTCTGCCCCATTCACTATTTACCAATTGGGAATTAAAGAAATTATTAATTTGAACAGTTATGAAATTAATATTTGCTGTCTATGTGTATAAGTACATCTTTTTATTTTATTTTTTTTAACCAAAGTTGCTGTCTAGTACATTCAAAGGTCACACTTTTTTTTTCCATAGATTATCCTTTTCAATGTTCTTTTCCATGTTTGTATTGCATATTTTTTGGGAAGCGAACTAGTGACTTTTTAAAAAAAATGTTATGGCAAACCATTGTATGATGGGAAAAAAATCTCACCACTTTGAAACAAAAAGGTGAAAAATAACCAACATACCAAGTTCCTGTGTGTTTTATTTTTTCAGATAAGGAAAAAATAAAAAAAAACTTGTATACCATCACCCAAAGCTCTGTGCAATAGAAGATTCTAGTGATGTAGGTATAGGGGATCAAGGAGGGTGTCAGTCAGTAGTCAAAATCCAAAACAATACTGATTTCTCCTCAGGAGAAATGGTTACATTAGGCTAGGAGCAAAACAAAACAAAATAAGTCAAGTTAAAAGATTTTTAAACAAAACCTGAAGTTAAACATCAATTGCTTCCTCACCAGAACTGTCTTATCTACATCTTTTTTTTTTTTTGACCTTCCACAATGACAGTTCTTCACAATTCCTTTAATCATTTTTTAAAATATTTTTTTATTGCCTAAGGGCCGTGATGTATATAGAAGTTGTACATGAAACATACCCTCATTTTTTTTTTTTTAGTACAAAGTTTTTAGTTTCTTTTTCATGATGTGGTATCTACAAAGTGATAGTAGAATTATTTTTTTCTTTCATTTGGGCCATATCTCCAAAAAATAATAAAAAAAAAAGAAAAAAGAAAAAACCCAACACAGAAAACCAACAACTGAGGGTAATGTACAAGTTTCTGTATGTATAAAGTCATGCTCTATTTCGGGAGAGCAGCCGATCACAATTTGCTTTATAAATCAAGGTGTGGAAATGGTTACGTATGGATTGATTTAAGAAAATGGTTACCAGTCTACAGACAAAAAATATATACAGGAAAAAAAAAAAAGGAAGAAACACAACTTCAAAGATTTTTCAGTGACAAGAATCTGCATTTGTATTTCAAGATAATGTAGTTAAAAAAGAAAAAACTTGATGTAAATTCCTCCTTTTCCTCTGGCTTAATGAATTTCATTTATTCAGTATAAAATCTTTATATGTTCCACATGTTAAGAATAAATGTACATTAAATCTTGTTAAGCACTGTGATGGGTGTTCTTGAATAGTGTTCTAGTTACAGTGTGGGATATCGGAAAGCAAACTAATTACAAGAAAGAGCAATAACGATTATTCTCTTTCCCCTACTTTATTATTATGACCGTCAAAAATATTACGCTATTGTATTGCAGCAACTTGCTCTCCTTTTAGAAAAGCCTTCTCACATCTCAGAGAAGTGTTTTTAATTATTATCTATAAAACCACAAAGCCTCAAAGGGGAAGGCATGGCTGACAAGTGATAGTTCTGACTATGCAGGTACCGAGTCTTCATGCTGTGTTTGGGGGACTGAAGGCGGATGTTAGAAAAAGGGACAAAAGATTTTGTTAAAGCAATAACCAACTGGAAGAAATCGATCTGTATTAACTACCTGTAATTCTCTCTGTTGGTTAAAGGTGCAAATACCCCAGTGATGTGGGTATTTAGAATAAACACCCACCCACTTCTCGATACTGTATGTGTCATTGCATACTTACGTGGCCTCTCATGCTGGGAGTCCCCTGTTAAAGTGGATCAGGCTTTAATAGAGCACATCCATCGTTATAATTGGTGGGAGATGGCCATTTCCCTTTCAGGAATTATCTGGTTTCAGATACATCCACTCTTACCTGGTGATACCTTGTTGCTGAATATTGTTCAAGCACTAATTTTTGCTATTTTATCTTGGATCATTGACTTTGTTAGTGTGATCATAAAAAGCTAATAATAATCAATTTCCCCGGAATTGCCACATAATTACACTGTTAGTGGATATCGTCCTCCCCTCTCCAATAACAATACAGAGGCACTTGAAAATTACAACCCCCTTTGGCATACTGCCCATTTTGTTTATATAGATTGCTATAACATTAATATACGTAAGAGAATTTCAGAGACAGGTGAAGTACATACAATTATACGCCAAGTTTGAAACGTGCCTCCCTAGTGTCACGAGAAGTAATTTCTCTTTCTAGCTTCTCTTACTCAGTAATATCTCTACTCCTACATCATCTGCTGCAGTGGTGTGTCTTCCTCTTGCATATCACTGCTGTTAGAAATGTCTGGTGAATTATTACCCAGTTGGAACTCTTGATCACAGAAGGAGGCATATTTCAGGGATGATTTTTACAGCTTATTGCTGGGCAGTGTGAAAGTAGAATGCCCCACTAAAGTTATTTCTTACTAATATTTTAATGCTTGATACCACCCCATGGATACAAGCAAGCTGTTAAATAAACCCTCTGCTGAGTGCTACGCACCCTTCTGATCAAGGACAACAAAGGACATCTATTCTCTTCCCTCTGCAGCATTCAGACCCAGAGTCCTCTAGGGAAAACTACACCTGTGGCAAAACACTCTCAGCTGTAAGAGGCAGCACGTTAATGCTCCTCAGGACTGCTCCAAGCCTACTTAAACAACATGGGGGGAAGAAACAGCCAGCCAGCCACATATTGTCCACATGTATGTGACATTTCCTGCCACTTTTCCAGCTGGGCCAAGAACTAGCCAAGGAAACACAGCAGTGAAAGGAAAAGGTTAACAGTACAGACTCTGCCTGAACATGATTTTATTCTGTTATAGTAAGAGTAAACAATCTAAATCACTTCTTAGTATTACATCACATTTATCAGAAGAAAGGTGACACATAAGAGCTCCAATTCCTTCTCTTCCTATGATTTCATCTTTCCCACAATGTTCTCTTAAGGCTTTGGAGACGACCTGCTCATGAGACTTGTGCACTTAGCATGTTCTGAGTCCTGACCAAGCTTGAGCTGCTGTTGGTATTGTTCTTACAAGAGGTATTTTTGGTTTCAGTTTAGGAAGCAAATTTTTATGCAGATGTGATCACTGTGATGAAGCTCAGAGTAGTACTAACAGGATGGACTATTTGAGTTATTTAAGGGAAAGCACCTAGTTAGTATTTTAGGCACTAATCAACCACAAATACTTGACTAACTAACTGTATATATGTATATAAACCTACCTGGTTCTTTGGCAGACCCAAGCAATTAATTACTTGCAGGTTGAAAGAGCATCAGTGTATCTTTACTGACCTTTAGAATCACTTCAGGAATTAAATGCCTATCCCCTTTGACAGGAAAAAATGGTTTTGTTTCTTGTTAACATAACTTCCTACACTATTCTTTCAGAAAACCCACAAAACAAAAACCAACCCATGAAAATATCCTGCTCAGAAACTCCATGTTTTCAATTACCCAAAATGAAATGAAAGATGGAAAAGGAAAATTCCTGTGTTCAAAAGCCTGTGTGCTTTCTCTTCCATCTTCTTTTGCTGTTTCACACCACCGTCTGTGACATCACCACCACAAGACCATTACCTTTTGGCATGAATATATATAGAAGGAAAATCTACTTAATTAGAGGAATACTGTAGGAAGAGCATATACATATGTTACACATTAATGATTCCTATACAACACTTTTACAGTGCAATGCAGGCTACAGCTCTTACTTTACAAATAATATGAAAATACTGCTTAGTAATAAAGAGGTGTAATTGAAAAAAAAAATTACCATCATCTCCACTGTTCTCCCCCATAGAAGAGAGAGGATTGTAAGCATTCATATAGTGCAGGGGCTCAAGCCAACTTGAAGCTGAACTGAGGTGGCACACAGTGAGTTGACCTTTCAAGAAGGTGTGAGTAGATTCCTTACTCTGCAGGCAGCAGTGCTGATGTACCTAAGAAATAATACACACCTGTTGCCCAAACAATAATAACACTACCACAGAAGTCGGTCTTTTTTGAGCTTTAACTAAGAGCAGTCTGAAATTTTGAGTCTGAGTACTCCAGACAAAGATGACTTTTATCACCTTTGGCCCAGAAGTATCAAATATGTGGAAACCATGCTCACAGAAAAAACCACAAAGCCACAAAGCAGTCCCTGCTGCAAAAAGTTTATTTTCCAAGTCATGAACAAGTAACTGCAGGTGGAGAAAGAGGAGAAAATAGAAACAAAAGCAACAGTAAACTGAAAAGGCAGGTACTACTCTTGCAGCAAAATGGAATTCAGAGATCTAGAACATGGCCCCATGCCACTTTAATTTTCCTCAGGATAATTTGTGAAATTTCAGGGTGCTCCCTACCTCGTTTTCTCATGAAATCTTACAGTTCCCCATGGCAAATTCCTTTCCATCCATCCCCCACAAAGATTATTTTAAAGATTACTGAGCATGAAGAATGGAGAGAGGAAAATTAAGGGTGAAAAAAGGGGTGAAAACACATGATCATTTGGATAAAGGCAGAACACAAAGTTGAAAGAAAAGCTTCCTAATGTCCCTTACTCTATGTTTATGTCATTCAAAAGAAACAATTAAACCAAGCTAGAGGAGTTTGGCATTTCACTGGTGGCTGGTATAAATACAATGGAAGTAAAAAAAATCTTTTTAGTGGGAGCAAGGGAAGGAAAGTATGAGCCTCCAAGTGTAGACTGGTAAATTCAAGTTTCTTTTAATTGCATTTACCTTTCAAATCCTCAAGACAGCAGGAATGGGGAAGGATTAATGCTGTCTGCATTGTTAAATCCACCCTCAGTTGTTTATTTGTGCACTGTCAGAAGTTGGTTTGCAAAGTCCGGCCATCCTTTCTGTGTCAGTAGCTGCAAATACAGGAGACAGCTGTTCTGGACTGCATACCAAATACAGCCTGTCACATGCCTAAACTACTCATTTTGGACTTCTAATTACTAATTCTAACACCAGCTAAAATGCATTTCATTGCAATGCTCTTGTGCGGTATAAAAAGTGTAGGTTTGTACTTCACATTTGTTTTAACTGGCATAAACTAATGAAGTAGCAAGATCTTCATCTGGTGCTCTCAACAGAGCTACATCTTCCCCTGCATTTGTTAATTTACTTGTTCTGTCATCACTTGGTATATATTGCATTTCCATTAATTAAGCATAGTTATTTACATTGAAAGGGTGATGCAGTGGAATTGCCTAGGTAGCAGAGCAAGTCCCTAATGAAAGTCCCTAATGACTTGGGCATCTCTACAATGTTTATTCAGGTCTGAAAAGAGACTCCTGAAGGACAAACATTCTGACTTTTGCTCCACTAAAGAGCATTTTTAAAAGGCAAGTTGAGGTAATATTATGCCAGGAGTAAGATATGTTTACCTAACGTGAAAAATACATGCAAGATAAAGCTTATAGTACTCCATGTTGCAATTGTACTTTACATGTAGTAATTTGCTCACCAGTTCTACATATGCATCTGCAACTGAGAACTAGAAAAACAACTAAATCATGTTTTACCATCAAATTATAACACAAAATTGCAAAATCGACTATTAAACTTCTTTCCCTCTAAAAGAATTTGGAAAGAAGCAATGTTCCACTGGATATATCACCACCAGTGAAGCTTACAGTGGACTACTTCAAGAAGATTCTCTTTTGGTTTTTAATATGAAAGATGAAGCTCTGTACATAGTAAAACACAAAACCTGAGAAATACTGCAATTTAAGCATAAAGCTTCATCTGCAGAACTACTACTATGCATTTTATATGCAGTTAAGGAAGACAGACTTGTAACAACAAGTTACTTGTTATCAATATCCTGAGTCCACCTGAAAAACAAAAAGTGTATTTCCACCCGTTTCATATAGTCAGGCATGTTTCACTGGCATGTGTCTCACAGTGCAGGAGAAGTTCTTGGTTTTTGTTCCTTTTTTTTTTCCTAATATTTACTCCCTAAACCTCTCATGTTGCTTCCTTCCTTTCCCCTATGCATTAGTACCAAATAGAGAGTACTGATTTTTCAAATAACTGAATAGCCTAGGGTTTCTCTGTTATTGATACCTTCTAGTATGCAGAGGGATTTCTTCGTTGTGCTGAATTAAGTCACCAGTTCTTGAGACAGTAGCATCTCCCAAAGGTTCTTATCCTGCAGGGAAAAGTGACTACAGTGGCTCCCAGCCTTAATAGTACAGGTGGTAGAGATCTGCCAAGGACAGGTAAAGAAGAGAAAAGAGCCTCCAGTTACACATTTGACATCCTACACCTTCAAAAGATGGGCATGTTACTTAGAGTAAGCATAAATAACCAACTTTTCCAGTCAGCTACTATAACTTCCTCAGCTTTTCTATTGCATAGGGTCTTTTGAGTAAAGTGAGTTTGCTTTAAATATCAATAAAGCTGCCTGTTCAAAAGCACTTAGACGTATGACCAATGTACCCTGTTAAAGTAATATTATGGCCTCCATAACATCAGTTCACTCAGTACCTCAAGTGGCTCATGCATTTTTATCAGCCTAGAACATGCCAACATTCCACAACATGTGTGTCTTGTCTAGGAAAGCATGACTAGTATAGTATAAGGAAGAAAATAAAGCAATATGTACAGATAATATGCATTAAACAGCATAAATCATACCTCTTTTAGCCAGGAGACTTTTAATCTAATTTCATTAGCTAGTTTTATCTTCAGCTGGAGCTGTGTACGTTCTTCTGGCTGTGGCCTTACCTGAGGAGGTTACCATTCCCCACCTGCACCTCCTAGAAGTTATTAGCTCCCTGCAAACACAGCAGCTCTAGGATACTGTTTCTAACCTAGCCCAGGCTGGGTTAAGCACTTAATGCATTCAGGTGTTTGGTTTGCTCAGTTTTCCACCCAGAACATTTTGACAGCTGCTGTGACCATACACTCATGGAGTTACTCACCCATTATACTACAGACAGGGATTTGTTGCTGGCTCCAAACTCCAGGAGCCAGTAGGTTTGATTTACCTCCCAGAGCATCTCAAACCACAGTGTAAGGGAGAACTAGCATGCAATGGACCTTCAGCCTGATCTCACAAAAAGTGGCACATTTTCTTGACCCAGGTACAGGCAGAGGATGTAGTGCTGCAGCGATAAACGCATGCTGAAAGGGGACTACAAAATATACTGATAAATCATTATCCAAGGAGATTTAAATGCTCTTGAATTCCTCTAATAGGCAGTCTAATCTGCACTTTTTGCTTAGTTTTTAATGTCTGGAACTGAAATAATACATTGTACTACAAGAATACAAAAAACGCTTCTCATTTCCCTTCTGCCTTGTATAGGGGGACAGCCAACAGGCAACCAATCCATCACAAAGGTGTTGCAGCACCCAAAGGCCATGGATACAGTTTTGGGCAGCAGTGCCATCACTTAACAGGCACGAAAGGAAGCCAATAAAGCCCTCATTTGTATGAATTTGACATTTCCATCAGCAGCGCTCATTTGCCTTGGAACAGAAAGTGGCTGTGTGAAAGAGGGTTGTTCCAACAATTTTTGTTTCAATTTTGAAATATTTAGTAGTCAGTTCAATGGGAAATGATGATACACAGAGGAGAAAACCCAGAAGTCCTCCCAGTCTGATACACTGAAACTCATTCTCTGTGGGACTGAGATGCTTTTGGCCCTGCTCTCACAGAATGGTTTGGGTTGGAAGGAACCTTAAAGATCGTCCAGTTCCAACCTGCCACCACGGTCAGGGATACCTCCCACTAAACCAGGTTGCTCAAAGCCCCATCCGGCTTGGCCTGGAACCCTTTCAGTCATGGGGCACCCACAGCTTCTCTGAGCAACCTGTTCTAGTGCCTCACCACCTTCACAGTAGAGAATTTCTTCCTTATATCCAATCTGAACCTGCTCACCTTTCAGCTTAAAGCCATTATCCCCCATCCTATCACTAAACACCCTCACAAAAGTCTCTCTCCAGCTCTCTTGCACCAGTCTGCAGTACCCTTTAGGTACTGGAAGGCTTCTATAAGGTCTCCCCGGAGCTTTTTCTCCTCCAGGCTAAACAGCGCCAGCTCTCTCCACAGGAGAGATGCTCCAGCCCTCTGATCATCTTGGTGTCCCTCCTCGGAACTCGCTCCAACAGGTCCATGTCTGGCCTGCGCTGGGAGCCACAGAGCCGGCCGCAGCCCGCCAGAGCGGAGAGGGACAATCATCTCTGTCGCCTTGCTGGCCACTCTCCACTCCTCCTCCTCCTGCGCCACACCAGCGTCCCGTATCCCGCTGCTTTCCCTGCTGCACACTCCCCCAGCTGGGCAGGAGCCGGCCCAGGCAGCCCTGGCCCCACCCTGAGGGCCGGCCCCGAGCCCGGCCCCGGTCCCGTTCCCGTTCCCGGTCCCTCGGCAGCAGCTGCGGCCGGGCCGGTTTGCGTGGGGGAGGCTGGGGTGTCAGGGCTGCTGTCCCCTGCCACACGGAGCCCCTCTGCAGCCAGGACAGCAGCTCAGTGCCAGAATGTCTCCCCTGCTTTCCGCAGCACAGGCTGCGCTTCCCGCCGGCCTGCCCTTCCAGCCGCAAACACATGATTGAATTACCATGAGCTTAAATTTATTGTTTAAAATGGCGCTTAGGTTTAATGCTTTTTCAATACTTCTTTGCCGTTTGAAATCAATTCATAAACCTCTTTACACGTGCCGTTTAAATTAACTTTAATTCCAGGCCTTAGCAGGATCAATATTTAGCAGGCTGCTGCCATCCGTCCCCATCTGTGGGCGCAGGGGGAGGCAGGAGCGGCCTCCTCCCCTGCCCCGGGCCCCCGAGGTGGCAGCCAGCTCCCGGGGACCCTCGGGCACCCACCCTGCCACCAAGTGCCACTGCGTCCCCTCGCACGCAAGTACTGAGCAGCCCTCGCCCACCTTCTGGAATCGGTGTCACCGGCTGAACGCCATCGGTGAGTTCCCAAAAAGTCAACCTGACTTCGTGGTTTTTTTTCCCAGCTCTGAGAACGGAATTGAAGTAATTTTTGTTTGATGCACTCAAAATCACAGAATCACAGAATTGTCTGGCTTGGAAGGGAGCTTGAAAGTCGTCTAATTCCAAATGCTCTGCCAGGGACAGGGACACCTTCCACTAGACCACGTTGTTCAAAGCCCCATCCAACCTGGCCTGGAACATTTCCAGAAATGGGGCATCTACAACTTCTCTGGGCAATCTGTTGCAGTGCCTCACCACCTTCTCAGGGAAGAATTTCTCCCTAATAGCTAATCTAAACCTGCCCTTTTTCAGTTTGAAGCCATTCCCCCCATTCTTTCCCTACATGCCCTTGCAAAAAGCCTCTCTCAATGTTTCTTGTAGACTGGGGAAGTGGATATAAAAGCACATACACACACACACACACACATATATAAAATATAATACATACATATATAATTTTTTTTCCAATTTCACAAGGATGTGTTTGTATGAGAGCTCTATTTATGAGCACAGCTTTTATCATCAGTTTTTGGGAATGGAGCAATTAGCATACTACATCAAACTTAAGCACATACAGATCAGCTTGTTCTAATTTAAAAAAGGGAAAAAATAAAAAAAAAGGTCTTTCAGCTTATATTTAAAGAAATATGAGTAGTAGTCATTCACTGAAAGGACCACTTTATCATTGTTAAGCTATTAAAAAAATACAATCCTTGCCTCATATTTACAAGTATCTAGTAATATGCAGTATTTTAAGACCCTTCAGTGCCATGGTAATATATTAAAGACACACCTTTCATTTTAACAGAAAAATAAGTTGAAAAAATGTCTTTTGTTCCAAAATTCGCTGCCTGATAAAGAAAAAGTAGCTGGTACCATTTATTATGCAATACTCAAGATCAAACAATGATTTTGTTATAGTCAATTATGAAAAATGCAAGCAGAACAATAATTTAAGCATAAATTTTCATTTTCTAATTAGTTTGTAGGCAGTGGTGCTTACTAGTGTTGGTATCAGCATTATCAGCTCTAGATAAGTGAAAGTTAGAAACACATGGTATTATTATATCTTCACTTTTTTTGAAGAATCTTTTTGCAAGTTCTGTGCTATTTTGAAAATAATCAAATAAATAATAACCCATTCTTCCATTAACTATATAACAATAAACAAAGTGTTGCAATATTTTGATATTTCTGTGGTTTGAGGCATCTGATGGATGCAGACAAAGATATCAAGGACATCTTGAGTTTTATTTTTTTATTAGGAAGAACATATAACATGTAGCAACATATAACAGGTAAAACAATAAAAATATTCTCAGTAAATAGATAAAAACTCCGTAATATAACAAAGGTCTCTATGAGATTTAGATCATTCAGAGTTTCCATCCAGATTTCTTCCTCAACAACTTATGTGAGAGATCATGAGCTAGTTTGGGTCTGTTTTCACACCTCTTGCTGTGATTCTGCTTAGGTGTTTCCTTCCAACCAGTAAATTCAAGTGGTTTGTTCTGAATGTTTCCCATAATAAAAATACATTTGAAAGCAGTATTTTTTTTTTTGAAACTTCTCAATTGAAGTGGGCGTTCAGTCCCCAGTCAAGAAAACGCAGAATTTAATCCAAGTAAAGAAGTACGTTGACTAGCTCAACACAGGGATGGTCAGCAGGGATAGGAATAACAGAAGGGGATGAAGGACAGCATACTGGAGAAGCTTGCCAAATCTCCCTGCCACTGGTACTCTCTAAACAATGACAAATGTTACTTCAAGCAGAGAAAAGGCAAACAATCCTTACAATTCTCTCACCAGAGCTAAGCACACTATTTGCCAAGGCATCCGCGTTTTTCAAGGAGTTTCTCATGAGTTGTGTGAACAGTACAAGTCACAGTAGGTAACCAGCCATACCTTTGCTTCACCTAGGTACAGCCTTAGGGAACTCAGAGCTTTGTATTTCCCTGCTGGCAGAAGCTCTTTGTCTTACTGTCTTACACATTAACTCAGTTCTGGCCTGACATCTATTTTAGTCGAGCTGGCAACATTCATCCACAGCCTTGAAATCAATCCACAGCCTCTGATTCCGCTGAAGTTATGCTAAAATACATAACATGCCATTACAGTGCTTCTGATTCGCTGCTGCCTTTTAGGTAGTCTGGAGGCACTCTCCTTGGCAGCCAAAAGTTGCACAGAAACCTCTGTTTCCCTGCTGCCCACACTGGCCTGGAAGCTGCTGGGAGAGCTGGCTTGCTCCAGTGCTGCCCCAAGGCTGCAAGGTGGGGCAGGGTCCAGCGCAGCTGTGAGACTGAGTGCAGGCAGGTGTCCATCAGCAGAAAGAAATGCTCCTGAAGGACCTGGGAGTGTCAGGCAGAGCCTCTGGCAGCACAGGAGAGCATGGAAAACAGATGAAGTGAGAGCAATGGTGTACATGCTCTTTCTGCACTGCTTATCTCCTCAAAGGACTTATCCCACAAAAGCCATGGGGACACAGGAGAGGTGCTTGCTAACACTTTTCTAAACAAATCTCTTTCACCTGGCTTGATCAGGTTTTTTGAAAGGTTAGCCTGACTAGTCTGAATTAAATTTCTTCCTCAGAAAATGTGTGATGCTTAAGAAACAGGAATGATTTGGAGGTACAGAATGGGGCCTGGAAATGATGAAGATTATAAGAAGTTCCATTGTGATAGGTTGTTCCTGATTTTAAAGCCACCTTAGGACAGTGCAAGTACATGCTAAAGTTATGTAACATTAAGCTGAACTTAAGCATATCTTTGGAGTTCAAAATATCCTTAAAGGACTTTTGTATCTCACAGAAACTTAATAAAACAAAAAAATTGGCTAGCATTTTTGTGCCAACCTCCTGCCCACGGGTAACAGCTGTGGCCACACCATGCCTCTAAATACCTCGGCTTTAGAAAGTACTTTCCTATTTTCTGACACTCATTTTAAATGATGCAGCATAATGAAACAGCAAAGTCATGTCAGTATGGGGGTTTTCTACATGTTTTGGTGGTTGTTTCTACCCTTTTTGCAGACTGTTTAGAGAAGTTGTATCAAAAGTGTAGAAAGCAGCACTCAGTGTGGAATACTTGCTTGTGGCTTCTTAATTCTGTCTTATTTTTCATTGAAATTCAAGCAAACAGAGCTTTCATTTGAGAGGATACTTACCATACAAAACAATACTGAAATGGAGGAAAATCCTTTGAACCTCAACAGAGAGGTGAGAACTTGGCATTATTTTTGTCTTTGGTTTGAAAAAAGTCTCCTTAAAAAGAGAAAGGAACGTCAAAGGGAACTTCAGTCCAATAGGCTTTACTTTTTTTTACAGCATTAAAATTAAGTTTTCAAACTCTTTTTGTTCTCATCTGAGTAATAAATTGCATTTGTTTGAATAACTAAATGTATAAATAATAAACATTTTGTAAATCTTCATCTGAAATTGTGATATTGAGGGAAACTCTTTGAAGTGCAGATAATTCCCCTCACGATCTCCTCCCCCCGAATCTTCTTCAGATCTTGCTGAACACTTTGCTGATTCCCCAGAGCCACTTTTGGTCCATTGAAGATTCTAGTTAAAGTAAAGAAATATGTTTAAATCTTTTAACTGAGTTTTTGGGGTAGCATTAAATTAGAAGTGTACATCTTTCAGTTTCCCAGACTTTTACTGCTCTCTTATTTAAGCTTCAAAGTTCAGTCACAGAAGAACTATTCATATTTCATATCTCAACTGAGGATCTCTTTCCCTTATTTGGTTTTTAGTTCTCAGGCAAGTGGGAGAGACAGATGCTATGAGCAGTGTATGTGTCTGTATTGTTTGTGAAAAACACCCTGAGGCAAGGCATTCAAGCCTGCCTGTTAGGTTAGTGAACTTCTGCTTTGGAAAGCTCACCTGGAGAGATATGAAAGGTGTCCAACCCTTTGGAAGGTCAATGGCTTTAAAACATTATGTATTTGGTAACTAAAAAGCTTTATGAAAATCTTCCCTTCACAGGGATCTCGGATCTCCTCGGCTACCCATGCCTAATGACCTGTGCTTTCTCACACTCATGCAAACACTAAGCAAGAGAAGTTTAATTATTTATTGGATTAGAAATAACTAAGAAGAGAAATAAAGTAATTTTTATTTTAAAGTGTTAATTTACAAAGGCTTTTAAAAGTAGTGTTTATAGGAAATAGCAAATAGCTTGTTAGGATTACTGATTAGTTTAAAACAGTGAGTACAATAATCCATTATTTTAATTAGTTTTCCAAATTGCTGGCAAAAATAACAGAGAGATGTTGTCTGTGGAGAGGTAAATGCTTCCTTATAATTGTTTTGGATTTCACTCTAACCTTTAATGAATTTATTCTTGTAATGACAAGTACATTCTTTTTATTCCTGCACTTACGTTAGGGAAGTTCAGATGAAAGAATGAGGCATCTGGGAACTCAGCAGAGTTTTGTTTTGACAAATGACCTCATTGACCACATTGGCAAACACCAACTCTGCTGGTAAATGACCGAGCCACAGATGTTCGTGTTTCACACAGCTCTGACTCAAGCCTTCACTGCCTCCCAATTGCCTGTTGCTGCCCCTTTCCTGCAGCTCTGCTGGGCACTGGTTTTGTGTGAGCTCTCGAAACAAAATGAGCCAGGGAAACTCACACTGTGTGTTTCAATGGGTTACACCACCTTGGCTGATTGTGCCTGCCTCCTCTGGCTGAAGCTCTCGTACAAACTGCAGCAGCAGTGACACTTCCAGAGCAGGCAGCTGGCCATACACTGCCAGCCTTGGTGTGTCTGTGAGAGAGAAATTCATTGCCACCAGCCTTCCCCTCCCCTTTCCAGTAACATTTAAATACCATTCACAGTGCCTGCTTCCCAAGGCAGAAACTCTCAGACTCGGAGACTGTGCAGCCCTTTTGCAAAGCAGTTGTGATTTGCTCCCTCCTCTGTATTTCCATTGAGTGCATTCAATGTGAAGACAGCACTGAATTAAATACTGTCCTAAGGGTTTTTTGGGCATTTGCTAGTGGTTGCCACAGGGCTACAGCCCTGCTGAGAGCTGGGTGTAAGAGCAGGTTGCCTCATGCCTTCCCACAGGTTGTGTGTTTATGTGTGTGCACTGTGCAACCCACAGCTACGTGTCATCAGGAGGGTAGGCAGGATTTTTCAGTTTTTTCAGACGGGGACACAGGGGTCCAGGTAGCAGAGAAGGAGGAGCCCTGGGTGAGAGATGTTTCTGCATTACCTGTGCAGAAGGAGAAGGAGAAAGATGAATAATGGAAGGGGCACAGGGTCAAGGCGGGAAGTGGAAGCAGCAGTGAAGGTGCACCAGTATTTTGGTCTAAGAAGACAGATATTCCACTTCCTAAAAAACATGGCTTAGAGTATGCTACCACATTACATGCATTGGTGGAGCACCACACAGCACTCACACTTCCTTGGAATGTTGATCCTTTGATCCACCAAGCAGACTTACCCAGTGTCTGGGGTAAGAGATGAGGACAGAGATTGTGGCATTGTGCAAGCTTGTGCTCTCCAGAATTGGGGCACCACCTGCTTTCCTGTTCTGTGGCTGCAGGCACCAGAGGCCTTATAAACCACAGTGCCTTCACACGTGTCTTGCAAGATGTGAAAAAAGAGGCAAAACATAAGAAAGTGAATGACAGAGGGCAGCACGTCCCCAAGACTCACATTTTTTAAAAATATGGGCTTCATTTTGAAAGAGTCCATGAGCAAGGAACAGTTTGCTCTGAAAATAAACAGATACTCAAATTGCCTTGTGCTGTGCCAAATGATAGTGTAACCAACATTGGTCTTGAGAAAAATTCACTGAAATAATCATGAAATTTCCCAATGGCTGCTTTGCAGTAAAGCAGAACTCTTCTAATAATCATTTGTACATTCACATAAGAACCAAATGAAAACCAGCTATTCCATGGGCTTTCCTGGTTTAAATACAGTGTTGTACGTTTAGGGTTTGGTTTTATTCTTTTTAAATGCCTTCTGAAAAATCATGAATTTTCATCAGTAAGTAGTCCTCTCATATCAAAGAAGATGTGTGTTTGTGCATAAATGTTACCCTGCAGGTTTCAGAGGCCTCTGAGTTTTGGTGGCTGGGAGAGAGAAAACTGCTGTCTGTGGAGAGTAGATATGATAACTGGAGAAAAGACACAGCTAATATGGCTAGGGAGAAATGGATAGGGAAATAACGTGTGCATGAGAGAGAAATCTGTTTAATGTTGGTCCTCTTGAGTTTGTCCTGTGTTAAATCTCTGGAGCACTGACTTTTCCCTGTGCTGTTTAGTGCAAGGTCAATGGTTACTAAAGCACTGTGCCTATCATTTTCCAGCAAATCCCCCATTCTCACCTCAGTCACTGCTCTCTGATCTATGTTCTCCTCCAGCCTCCTGCCCACCTTGTTTATCCAGCTCATGTTTTAGTGCCTGTAGGTGATTCCTGCCCTTCACAGATGGCATTGAGACTAAAATTTTTCATTTCCATTCTTGCTTATTCATGACTTTGTTCTGACAATGCTTTAGAACAAACAGTAATAGTACAGTTCATTATAAGTCTTAAAAACAAAGCATGTCAGAAATTAAATCAATGCAAATAGTCTTTCTGTGGGAATAACTACTCACCTCAAAGCAATTTTCAACCTTTTTTTATATTTATTGATTTTTCTCCTTCCACCATTACTTTGCCCTGTCATAATGTCCTGTATTCTTGTTCTGTGTTTTGACCTAATTTAAGACACTATTCTGGGAGTCTGAATAGAGACATTAAGGTGTGGTACCAGAGAGTAGAACTTATTCCTGGCTACTTATTGCAATGTGTTATTGGTTGCACCACATGAAAATAAATCTTACTTTGCTGCTTACAAACTGTGTCAGTATCAAGGGTTTGCAATGCTGCAGTTACTCCAGTGCAGTGTAATTTCTGTTATATTCCAGGATCTACAGGATCAAGGGGCAAGGATCCGTCTCTTGTTACTGGATAGTAAAATACCATGCTCAGAGTGGGGAGGTATAAAGAGTAGGTGACAACATTTCCATGACTTTTCCGCACACTAACTAGAACTGGACTGGACTTATACTCATGTGTGTTTCTCCTCTTTGGAGGCAGAAACGACTCATCATTTTGGTTCACAAACTTTAATAATATGCAAGGAGATATTTGGAAACGTAAGTGCCTTTCTAAGCATGTATAGCTAGTCATTACTCTGAAACTGATTTCACAGAGCACCCGTGATGTGTGGTATCAGAAATGCTTCACTTAGACAGCCTCAGAAGAGAAAGAGAGTTTTGCATTGACAAAAATTTGAGGAGAAATTGGATTCACAGGAATGGAAGAGCAATAAGTAAACAAGAGGTTGAGCTCAAAGACTGCAAATAGACAGCCCTTGTGAAAGGCTAGAGGGAGAATATAGTCCTTTTTTCTCACGTGAAGGAATAATCCGAAAGCAGCCTGTAGACCTTTAGAGATCATCAAATGGACAGTCAGTAACCAGTAGGAAACTGGAGTTTAATATTACACAAACCTGATATTTTCCATTTGAAGAAGCTCCAGAAAAGCTCTGATGGCAACCACTGTCTGTCCTGAGGCATTTAGTAATGGAGGGACACATCATTTCCAAACGGTTCCTGATTCAGTATCCCCTGAGAATGAAGAAATGAAACACTGTCTGTAAGAATGTGTGGCTCCTATTGCTTCATTTACACACTGCTCAGGTCTCAAACCTATTAACACAGCTCCAGGAAATCTTGAATTTCAAATGTCTGACTGCATTGAGCTTTGCACTTGACTAATCAAGTCAAACATTGTCTGCTAATCAGATTTACAGGTGTGAACCTGTCAGCATGTGGGGATAGGCCACATAAACATGCAAAGAGATTCAGATAGCTGCCCAACAGTATCTGAAATTACAACCTGACCAAGAGAGCTGAGTATTGGATTCCTCAGCTTCAAGCACACTGATAGAGGGATTGAGTGAATTGCCCATATTTTCTTCCACATTGTAACTGCTATTTTAAAAATTCTGTTCCTTGGGGAGAAATATCTTCAAGTAATCCATATTCTTGGGTAATCTGTACTTCCAAGTGAAATGCCCAAAATGAGAAGCCAGAGAAGGAGGATGACATTATGTGGGATCAAAAATTGAGATTCTACTAAAGAAGAGGCACTTCGGGGTAAAATTCCCCTTGTACTGTTTGTACACAGATATATTGCCTACACAGATTCTGACTAGTGTCCAGTATTGTTTAATTAGTTCATGAAGGACTTGGATGAAGGGACAGAACACCTCCTTGCTGGGAGGTGTGGCCAATACCCCAGAGTGCTTTGTGGCCGTTCAGAAGTGTCTCAACAGGCTGGAGTGGAACCTTTTGAAATTCAGCAAAGGCCAAGGCAGTGCCCTGCCTCTGGGGCAGGATAACCCCAGGCACCAGCACAGGCTGGAGGCTAACCTGCTGGGAAGCAGCTCTGCAGAGAAGGAGCTGGTGGACACAAAGCTGTCCTTGGGCCAGCAGTGCCCTTGTAGCCAAAAGGCCAGTGGTATCCTGGGGGGCAAGAGGAAGAACATTGGCAGCAGGTGAAGGCTGGTGATTGATTCTTCCCGTCTGCTCAGCCCTGATGAGGCCTCATCTGGAGTGCTATGTCCAATTCTGAGCTTCCCAGCTGAGGAAAGAAAAAGAAGTCCTGGAGATTGTCCAGTGGAGGGCTACAGAAATGATTAGGAGTCTGGCACGTGTCTCGTCTTAGGAAGGACTGAGTGAGCTGGGCCTGTTTAGCTCTGAGAAGAGACAGATGAGAGGGGATCTTGTCAATGCACACAAATAAGTGTGGACGTCAAGAGGATGGGGCCAGGCTCTCTCCAGTGACAGAACAAGGGCAAGGAGCACAAACAATATGTGATTGCAACAATGTTTTTCGTATGATTGCAAGGTTACTATAAAATTTTTGAAAGGAAATCAAGGCATATTTACCTCAAAATACTTACAAAGTCATCTATAAATCGTGTCTATCGTAGCACCCCAATTCAGACTCCGTCTATAGTTGCCTTTGACCATACTGTACAGTTAAACATGCCTGTTTTAAACTGGACATTGTTAAATGTCTTGTACGTCATCTGGAGGACAATGTTGAACTAAGACAAGTAACAGACAAGTAATTTAATCTGTAATACTCCTAAAAGTGCCCCACCTGTAAACAAAATTATTAGATATGGTTCTGGGTAAAATGCATTTCTATAATATGTTCCTGGGATTTGGTTAGGTGGACAAACCTTACAGATAAAATAGGATAAAAGACACATCCTCCAAATTTATCAACACTTCACAGGTTTTAACTCTTCTATGCCTTTGTAAAATAGCACAGGCTATAGTCCAGTGTGATTTACTTTATTTTTTCATTCACTATGAAGTTGCTTTTCCTGCAGTAAAAAGGAATTCTTCCTCTTAGCATTATGGCAATATATAAATAGTGAATTCTTCCAGCATAGACTATCAGCAGTCCAGGGAGCCAACTGCATGTAGAGACAAGACAACCAGCACAGAGATCAAGGAGTAGAGATGGATGTGGGTAAAAATATTCCTTTTGCACTCCCTCTTCAAGTCTAGTTTATTGCTGGCAGAGACTGCAGGAGAACCTTTGCACAGGATCTCCAGGAAAGTTATTCTACTTCAAACTGCAAAACCTGAACATTACTATAGTTATTACCATGACTATTACTCTGTTTAAATGGAGCCCATGCTTTGCTGTGTGACAGCCTTTTATGGAGCTTTTTTATACACGGAACTGAGCCTGCTGAGATCTGAGACATTTCAGTATCTCCTCCAGGAAAATTATAGATTGCAAGTTTAATTGAGAAAGACTGACTATATAGTGATCCCAAGAATTATTATTGCTAATTATATTTCTCCCTTAGTAATTAACAAACTCATAAGAATTATATGCATTGTTTGCTCTCAGTTCAAATGAAAAATATTATATGTTTTCTGTGGACCAGAATAAATATTCTATTCAAAGGCAGTAGTGCAGTTTGGTACCATGGTTCATATTATTTGTTGTATAATTATTTTATACACTTTTGCAATGTTTGGGGAAATTTGAGAAAAATGGAGGTTGAGATTTCTCAATTTTTATTTCTTCATAGCATTGGCAAAGGTAGGAATTAAGCAAACCTTATTTCTTCTCCATATGTAAATCGTACAGAGTGCAGATTGACTGCTCTTTCCAGTTTGAGACATAAGGGAGGAGACACCCATACAAATTTGTGGGTAATGTTGAGTTCTTATTTTAAAGCAAATATATTCTTTTCTAATACAGAAAAGGTGTGACTCATTTTGAATATTCGTGACAAATCATGCCCTGTATTCTAGGTTGTGCATATCTATTAATTTAAAAATGTTACAGAAGTAGCAAGTAAGGACTTCCTTTGGTCTGTGATGGCTAAGGAATTCCCACTAAAATAACTTAGCAATTAGACATGCCTAACTAATGATCAATAATGACTATGAAAACTGCTAAAGTAATATTTTTGGAGAAGTGTAACTTGACTGTGTTAACTGTAATTGCAGCTGGCAAAAATTCTTTGAGGGCTAATTTCCTTATAATGCCCTTTTTTGTGTGATTTTTTGTTTGATTGGTTGGCTGGGTGGTTGGTTGGTTTTTTGCATTTTGTTTTGCTTTGTTTTTTGGTTGGTTGGGGTTTTTCTGTTTTATTCTCAGTAGTGAAATTGTCTTGTACATTTTTTTTTTGCAGCAATCCGTTCACATTTCTTTTTTTTGAAAAGACAATTTACTAGATACAAATTCCCCAGCAGCTTCAGTTTCCTCTTGAGGCTGTGAAGATGAAGGCACAGTCATTCCCAGAATGAGTGTTGCCAGTCTCAAAAAGTATTTTCTCCTTTTTTGGCAGGGGATATAGAAAAGAAGACACATGAGATATATTGAAGGTGAATGTAACATCCAGAGTATCTGTTACCTGAACTAATAAAATACACTGAACAGCTGTCCTTGCTTCACTAGTTTACTGTAAAGAGCTGAATCTGTGAGTTTTAACTGCACAAACTGAAAATGCTAAGCCAACTGAAATCCCACGTGACTTGGACCTTGTCTGGAATCATGGTGTCATTACATAGATTTTCTTCATTGGTTTTACTATTTTTTTAATGGTTTCTTTACACTCTCTGGCTTTTGGCATCAGATAGGCACCTTTATTTGTAAAAGTAACCTTTTTCATCTTACAATTGCTGACAGAACATGAGAACAGAATCCCTACTTTACTAAAATATTTATCCCAGATTATTCAGGGTTTTTTTTAACCTCATAATCTGTAATGAAGTTTCATAGTTTCTTGGAAATCAGCCTAGTACTTCTGGATGTTTTTGTAGTTGCTGTTTGCCCTTCGGCTTTGCTTCTTTGTTTGTTTGTGTTTGTTTGCTGTTTGATCGTTCAATTCAGTGGAAATAATCTTGTTAATTTAGTGAATTTAACTGAATGGGTCAAGCAGCAGAAGAGCAGAGTAAGTACTTACAGTTTTATTTTAGAATTCTTCTAACTATTGATAAATCTGATATCAGCACACATTTACAATTTAGCTTGAGCGGTGTTATTTACTGAGAGTCTCCGTCTCTGCAAGGATCTTTCATGTCTTTACAAAAAGGAAAAGGTAGAGAGCCCTGAGAGGAGTAGAAAATCTTTCATGAACCCAGAGTCTGGAGCATATGATTGCAGTGGGAAGCACTGAGGTGCACATCACAGGTGGATGTGCACGTTATCCTTGGAGATGCTCAGCTGGTGGCCATCCCCCATGCTAGGCAGTTAACTCTGATTTAGCTGTTCCTCACATCTGCCACTCTGACTCCTGTGACACAAATATGACAGTGTGCTACCTGCACCTAACTAGCAGAGTAAGAAAGATGGAAAAAAATTACAAGAGTCAGAGAAGTTAGGGAATGACTCCCAGATGAGAAACAAGTACACTAGCATGGTTCTTTCTGGGGAAGCAATGACCAATATTGTTGACAATCCAAATCTGTGAGATACATGGGGAAATAAACAAGGAATTACTGCTTTTTGCAATCCAAGAAATAGGTGCTGCCACTGGAACTAGGAAACGGCTGGTTGAAAGCAGCAAGAAGAAATTCTTTTTAAGGAAATGTAATTTGGATCTCCTTAAATAGAAATCAGAAGTTTATATGAGTTCCAAAAGCAATTAGCTAGATTTGTACACGAGAAATTTGTGATGCAACCTCTGGCTTTAAAAGTACCTGTGTTCTTACATTGTGCTCCAGGCATCTGCTGTTGAGAGAGCATTGCACGCTAGACAGATTTCTGCTGTGTTCTCAGTGCTGCGCCTCTCAAGGTGCAATTGTAGCCCGCAGTTCAGATCCATGATTGCAGCGTGATGGCAACTACAACCTCACAGGGCTTGACATAGGCTGAGGAGCCCATCAGGGATCCTGCATAATATTTGGCAGCTGAAAGCTCTTATCTGCAGGGGTTGCAGTTAAGCCTCTGAATTGCAGTGCGCCCCAGTGAATTCAACAGGCAGGATGAGGCAGACCTAGCCAAGGAGAGCAAGGCTGTCCTGCTCTTGTGCCAGAGGCTGCAGCCCCTGCAGCAGGGGCAGCACAGCAACAACGGGACCGGCTGCACCTCAGCCAGCTCCGTTCACAGCTTGCCTCTGCAGCACAGACCTCCAGTAACAAAGCTGAGATGGGCTGAAGCAGCTGCATGCATTGTGTTCTGTTGTAATCCATGGTGGGAAATACATCCCAAATCACTGCAGCTAGGTTTGTCAGATTTCATCTGTCAGCTCCCTTAAATGCGTGACCTTGGAAGAGCACTTGTTATAGAAAAAGATCATTACTGATGCAGAGTTTCTCTGTTTTTTCTGCTGTGGCTTAGAAAATTTTCACTGCTCCAAGAAGAGGGCTAAGTCTTCAGATTGTGCAGTCTCATTTTTGTTGTTTCTCATAGGATGCTGACTTACCTTTAAGTAACATACTGCTTTGTTTTGTGCATTCCTATCCTCCACGGGGAAAAATGTGAAATGGCTTTTTTAAAAAATTGTGTGTTTTTAAACTACCTCATGACCCACTTGTCCTTACAGATCAGCCATGACACCACACAATACCTGGGAGCAGGTTATTAAAGACTAGATTGGACTGTAAGTAGCAGATATGCTTTCAGTTCTCTTGCACGTCACCAGTTTTCATCTGATTCTTGTGAGAGTCTATAATGTAAAAATTCACTTGGTTGATTTTTAACCTCATGAACTGATACCTCATTTGGGAGATAAACAGTGCCAGAGCCTCACTACAGAAACTACTGTGTATCTTTCTCTCCAGAATGCTATCGGTTTGTTGTGAGACAGATTTCTGAAGAGTCTCAAAGTTAATAAACCTTTTAAATACATTTTAGTAGCCATATTACAGGCTCAGCATCTGTGAGAAGACAGGTTATTAAGGGAAGACTTACCTGGCTGGGCACCAAAACATTGTTAGACATGTACAATGCAAACAGAGAATGCTTCATGTATTTTTTTCCAAGAAAGGTAGTAATTGCTCAGCTGATTATATTTGGGATTCCTAAACTATTCTGTAGGTGGGTGGCAGGGTGTCTCTGGTCATCTCTGCAGAAATCCAAACATCCTTATTTCCTGAACTGTCAGTCTCCCCACTTCAGACCCCAAACCAGCAGTTGAGAGCATCACCCTGGGCAACTCCTTCAATCCCATCTTCCTGTATCTCAAATGAGTAAAATAGTAACCTGCCCACAGGATCCTCAGTTGATCCATACAAATGTGTTATTACCTGCTCAGTATTTTTTTTTTAATTGTAAAAGAGATGACATTAAATTTACGGTGCTCAATGATAATTTGTGCAACTAATTAAATCTGCGGTGGGTTTTGCTGCTTTTTTAAGTGCTTAATCAGTCACACAAATGCTACCTCCATTCATGAAAGCAAATGCTAAAATAAATAGCTTCTGATAATTTATGCCTTAAAATAATAAAAAGCCCAAGGAAGTTAAGTGTCAACCTAATGTTAACTTTGAATATAAAACAGTTTGCTGAAACCAGGAAGCAATTAAAACATACTGTTTTATAGAGTCCTTTATAGGAAGATAGTTTTTATAGGTCTGTGTCTGCTGGGGGTTTTTTTGGAGGGTGAGCCACAGTTCAATTTTGCCCAGGAAATAACAAATGGGATTCAGAACACATCAAAAATGCAGCCATTTTCAGTAGGTAAGTGTGTGGTGGTGTTTTTCTCATGGGGAGGAGGGAGTAAATAAATCCAGCATGCAAAGCTTGCCTCTACTAATTCTTTAAGGAAAGAATTGCTCTCCATTCAGGGTGTCCAATGTACTCCAGTATATACATATTTTCATGGATACTGGCTCATCCATATGTGCTTCTCACACAGAGGTTCTCCTGTCTTTGTCACCTGGTGCTTAAGAGATGTGCTTTTCTTTGCTACTAAGAAATTAAATAATTGGCAACTCTGCTTCTCAAGAGATAGAGATATTCAGAAGAATAATGGTAAATCTGATTATGTTAATAAATATGAAAATCACATGGAAGCAGCAGGCCAGATATAATTCTTTTTTATTTTTCCCCTTTACCATGTATCTCTTATCCACATAGGGAGCCAGTGTTTTCTATGAATTTGTACTTTGAGTATGCTTTGTTTGATGGGACCCCTGCAGGAACAAAAGGGATTTGAAATTAAATCATTCCTGGATATGATATTTCTGTGTTGGAAAATGTTAGAAGGCTGCTGTCAAGTAAGCCTGTGATCGCCAGGCCATTGCAGCTCTAGCTAGGGGTGCTAAACACCCCTAAATCTGGCTAAAGGGAAGGCTTGATTAAGGCCCTTCATACAAATGAAACAGCTGGAAAGATTAGGAGTTCCCTTCACTAGCAAAAGGCTTCCCGTAAGGGAATGATTAAAAGTCCAAGTTCACCAACTACAGGTAGAGATATAAGGTGCTTGTTTGGCTTTAATAGGAAACAGAAGAAAGGAAAAGACCCCGGGGCACAGAACAGACTAGGAAGGCAACCTTGGCAATTGTGAATGTGAATATCACCTAGGTTTGTTCTGTGTTTGGAGATACAGGATTGCTGTGTTTTCAGTAACTCAGTAAAACTGCATCACAGAACAGACCTGATTGCATCACTCCTTTCTCCTTTTAACAAAAGTGCTTTTTGGTTTCCTTTCACTGCCAGCCCTAACATGTCCCTTGGGCTAAAGAGCATATGCAAAGAGCAGAGCTTACTTAGGAATTTTTAGACAATGAAAGAGAGTATCTGAATAATTTGTGTTATAATTAATTAGAAATATGTCTGCTGCTAGCAATTAGTCACTCAACACGAGATTTTTGGGGAACCCCTAATAATCTTCACACAAAGTATTATAGGCTTTCAACACTTTCTGGGCAATTAAAGTTTCCTGAGTACAGTAAGTATTGCTCATATCTGAGACCCTTAGCAGAGAAAATATAGAAAGAAAAGTGTCTTATTTGTTGGTATACACTTCTGAAGTTTCCTCCTACAGAAGCTGGCACATCATATCCATCAAAAGAATGGATCCTCTCTCAAAGTCATTGCCATGTCCTAGCTTTTCTGTGGGACTGAGACACCTGCCGTAACATTCAGAATGTCTTTTCCAAAGTCATCAGCTACTTCCCGCCATGGGATGTGGATGATAACAGTCCTGACTAACAAAGACTAGTCACTGCTCCCATTTGCTTTTTGTTGACTTTTCTCTCAGGCATGTGGTGTCAAAAGCTTCTATTATTCTTCCTGGAGGTAACCTTACTGTGTTCCCATTGTTTTGAAAAAAAAAAATCAAATAGGGTGACCAGAAAGAAAAATATGATGCACTACTCATTTGAAAATGTCTTTTGAAAAGGAAGTAATTCTTCTTGAGCTTTCCTGTAGAGAAAAACTTAAAAAGATGAAACCCCAAAACTAGAACAGCAAAATTAGACCCTGTTTTCTTCGTCAGTAACAGCCTAAATAAGGAATAAAAGAAATAACTTTTTAAAAAATATTTTCTTCAAGAAGTACCATACTCTCATTTAATTCTATATCTTTAATAAATATCCCATTTTATCAGCTGTATGTACTGTCAGGCTTGATTCTTTCTTACTACATTGATTTGGAATGATTTTATATTTTTAGTTTAAAAGTTCTTTTTTAGGCCATGTAGCCCTGTGCTATTAGATATTGCTATTTATTTTTTTCCAGAGGTCCATTAAATCAGCAAGATGCCTCATTTTTAGTTATGCCACCATTTATTTCTACTCTCTTTCTTAGCAGATTGTTGCCATACCCAGACCTCCAAAGAACAGGGTCAGGTATGGACCTTAGTCAAGGCTGCTATGAACATCTTTAGAGACATTCAGATGAAATTAGTAACAGTAGAGCAAAATATGTAGTAAACTTTTAAGTGAGCAACTGAACCTGCTTCCTATATTTATTCTCAATTGTCCAATTGTTATAAAAGAGGGTACATAAAAACCTGTATATAGTAAACATTCTTTTCCATTACTTTGTTTCACACTTGAGGTAACTAGATCTAACTTAAACCATTTTATGATGACACACATTTTCACTTCAGTTCCCAGACTGAAACACAGGCTTCATCCACTAATGCCATGACTTCTTTTAAAAGTAATTCCAATATCGAAATTCCACACATCCATTATTTAAAATTATAAGCATGGAAAAATGTCAATTTCAGTTTCTTGACTTTCTGGAATACACTTTTTGCAGTGAATTCAGATAAGTTAAAGCAGAATCTAAATGTGTGGTTTTAACCAGCCAGCCCTATGTTGCCCCAAGTAAATTCCCCAAACAGCAGTCGGTGAGGTGGTCAAAATTTGTCAGAAGGCTTGTTCCTTCTAGTTTCCGTAATTCAAAATCTATGGTAACCTAATATTACCAAGATAACAATGCCAACTAAATCTTGCCAACTGAATTGTAAATGAAAGGGTTGCTGCTATTGTCCAACTTGCTCCCAGGGACTAACTCCCTTTAGCCCAGAGCAGCAGGAGGGCAGGGGACAATAAGAGCAAACCAGAGTCTGGCTGCTTGCAAGGAATCAGCACAGGACACGAGGGCTGAATGGATGTCAGCATAACCTGGTATCCCCATTAGCACCCTTCAATTTCCCATTAAAAAATTCACTCTGTCAAATAAGAATGAAGGACAAAAATCAAAGCAAAATGAAAATTCAGGGTGACTGAAAGGATCAGGAAAAGTATTAGAAAGAAAAGGACTATAATGGAAAAGTCCAAGTATATGGATTAAAGCAGGTGTGGTGGAAAACTCCTTTCTAACAGTGTAAAGTATTAAGACTTAGGTACAACCAATTAAAGTTTTTCTACTATTAAATATAAGGATTGCTTCTTAATATTATAATTTTTACACTTCTAGGGGGGTGGAAGGCATTTTTCAAACATAAAGGAAAGGTATGACCTTTTACAGCCTACTGGCATAACATTGCTAAGGACTGGCTTGTCCTAAGGATGTGTCCCATCAATTTTAATGCCACTATTCAGATGAACAGGTTTATATAAATGAATACAAGTTTGCATATCTAAGTCTTGAATTAGAAAAGAGACAAAAAATGAGTTAAGTTAATGAGCATTATGAAATATTTCAAGTTAATATTTTTTCCTTAATCTCATATTGTAATAGTAAGAAAGGAATCATCTGCTCTGCTAGAAATTTCAAACATCATTTACTTGAAACAAAAATAGGCTATTTAGATTAAAGACTTTTCATAGAAGCCAGAAGAATCAATGATTCATTCATCTTAAGAATTTTGGAAAATATTAATTTACTTCTTACATTTTGTATTCCAACTTTTCTTTAAATTGTCATTCTGTTTTTGTTTCCAACCTAGACAAATAAAATAATTAAAATATGTTTGTATATATTTTATGAACAGCTAAAAACATTTTTTTCCGTGTAAGTAAATATTGTCCCTGACACTCTTCATATGGGAACAAAAAGCAAAGGAGAAATTACAGCAGCTATAAATCAGCTTTGTGGGTTTGATAATTTAATACATTTTCAGGGTTGCTTTCTCTGTCTATCATCCTCATAACAACTCAGTTGGCATGCAGCTTTGCAATCTCATCTTTTTCCTCCACTCTCTTTTCCTTCCCAGCATAGTATACTTCAAAGGAGTTTAGATTCTAAGCAGTGTTTTGCCAGGTGTACGAGCCAAAGACTCATCTTTTAATCCCTTACATTTGCATGATCCAATTCTGCAGATTAAAAATTATTTCATTCTTTTATTGTATGGGCAGAGCAATGAATATTATTGTAGTGTTAGTAAGTCTAAGTGGCTATGCTGATGAGCTAACTAAATCCTTTGGAAGGGGATAATAGGGTAATAAAGCACGAAGGAGTAATCTTAGTCATGTCTCTCTGGTATTCTGACAATTGCACCCTGTTCTAAAGCAGTCTCATGTAAAGCCACCAAAGAAAAAAATGACTGTAGTCGTCAACTGCACAGATGAGGGAAACGTCCGTGCCCGTGTCAGTCATTTTAATGAGTCACAGGAGGAGGGAAAGTGCAGGAACAAATTAAACACAACAGTATTTTTCTCCCTTCCCCCCAACAAAAGAAAGTGAGAATAGTTACAATTTCATTTGCTTCTAAAGCACAGCACTTGGGTAATAAACGTGGCCTGCAAATGTGCTGAGCAAACACCTCCGCATTCATCAATATGCGGGAGCTGTTTATTGCCTCATAAACTTGGAAGCAAGTGGTATTGTCTCCTAAATCAATGGTTGCATGGACATCCTAGGCACTGTAGGAGAACAGTACATCCAGACAATGCTGATACTTAAATTAATGGTTCTAGTAATGACTGAAAGGCGCTTTATCACTACTAAAAAAGTTAGATATTGATTAAAAGTATGCCTAGGACACAATGTATATATGTTGTGACAGGGATGTGTGTGTGTGTATGTGTCTTGTTACAGTTTTTATTACTTTGGCATAGAAACTTACTCCATGAAGTTTTGATTTAAATGTGGGTTGAGCTGCCAACAGGGTCAACCTTGGTTTAAGCTTAGTTTATGTACAAACCCAGTTTCTAAATGTGTGGGGAGTATAGCTTGGATTGTGAAACTGTGTTAGCTTTTTCAATTTCAAACCAGATTAAAGAACTAAGAATAATCTGAATTCCATGGTGTCCATTACCTGAAAATTATCTATGAACACTATGGAATTAGCTGACATTGTACTTTAGGTTTCTGATCTGCAGTGTCTCAAGCTGATACTATCTTCTTTATCTGAAAGGAGAGAATGCACAGCTGGAAGGCATTGCTCCTGCCTTAATGTTCAAGGTACAAAGTCAGTATAGGAGAGGGTGTGACAAGAATCGAGGAGGGACTGATCAAGTGACGTGTTTTGCTTTCTATGCCTTGCAGTGTCCATATTGCAACAAGAAGGACTAATTGCTTCCTGAGCAACCGTAACTTTAGTAACAGCAAGGAAACGCAGCAGAATGTGAATTAGACTTCTATGTAAACCAGCCATCTCACAGTATGCCATGGGTCGCAGGCAAGCCTGAGTAGCTCATGCTTTTCATGATGTTGAGGAAAACTAATTTAGCAGTAATATAGGTATACTTACCCTCGCTGCTGTCTCATCTTCTCAAGGCAATCAACCATGCTGCTAGATCATCCCCTATTTTGCAGAGAAACAGCAGAAAGGCACTAAAACAAAAAATACTTCTTCTCACCTCCTCCTCATCTTTTACCTCAGAATGATTTACAATTACTAATGAAATACTAATGCTACACTATAGTGGATGTTTCCCATCTTCAAATTGTTCCAGGCAGATCCTACTGTGCAAGGGAACAACAGTATTCTATTTGAAATAATTTATACTTATTTATTTATGGAGTATTTTCTCCAGTATTTCTGAAGATCTTATGCAGGCATTTAGTACCACAAGTTTCACTTCTGCAAGCAATGATGCACTACTGCTGATGTCCCAGGAGGGTGCAGTATAAACTCCTTACCAAGCCTATGTACTATTCTGATTTTAATCTCTTACTTCAAGTACTTTTTGAATTAGCCATGTCCATTGGAGGAGCATTAGAATTGTTTTCTGATTAGCAAAATGTTTTTTTTGGGTAAGTTAAGTTCTCAATGGGCTTTCTTCAAACTTTGCAAAGCAAAAACCTGTTTTCATTAAGTGAAACTGTTATCTGCAAAAAGCAAATATTTTGTTAAACATCAGACCTCTCATAATACAACAGCTTAAAATGAAAATAAAATAAAATTGTAAGTTCTTGGTAAAGTCAACAGAAGCCCAATTCAGATTTCAGAATTTTTTTTATGACATCATTACTAGCATTCAAGCAGTGCTGAGAAAGAGTAAACCAGCTGAGAAAGAGTAAGCCAGACAGTATGCCACTGTCTTACATATTCTAAAAGGGGTAATAGTGAACAGAAAATTAGGCATGCATATGTAATGTGACACAGTTGCAATGAAGTGTAGCAAAATTTCAGGCTGCCTGTGCAAAAGCTGTGCACCACTGAGCCCTGACTTAATAGCCCTCTCTGTGTAGTTCTGTTGTAGCCTGGATAGAATACTAGGTATGTTTTTGATTTATCATGTCACTAGAGTGAGCTGATGAACTACAGAAAATCCAGAGAATGGGAACAGGACGATGAACTTGCATGAAAACAAAACCCAACCAGTCAAGTACAGGCAACTTAGTGAAAGAGTAACTGAGATGAAATTAGTTTTAAATTTTTATAGGGTATGAATGCTAAGGAGAAAGAAAAATTACCTTATCGCAAAGCAAAGGCAAAATCCAGAAAGCTCCTTTAGTTTAGGAGTATGATCCCCAAAGGAGTAGCAGAAGACTTATCCATTGGAAATGTAAACGAGTTTTGACAAGACAATAGAAAATTAATGTCAAATACTGTTCTCTGTTATCAGGCTTTGGTTTTGGTGATGTAACAGCATCTCCTTCTTGCTTCCTCTCAGTGAATGAAATAAGTGGTTCATTAGTATTTTCTTACCACAGAGAGGAAAAAAAATTCTATTGCCTAGTGAAGCAGCAGTCCAATATTTGTATTTCTGCTTGGAGAAGCATTGCAAGATTTTTAACAGGTGAAATACATTTTTTCACATGGAAGAGCTGCCCCTGGTGCTGCCTTCTCATTCTGGAGAAGGCAGTCTCCAGGCAGAGTTCAGGGTGTGGCACCCTTGAACTACGGAATAGGAGTGCTATAAATCCTGAATATTTAAGTATATATCTATTTGGTACTTTCTTGAAACAAAATCTATTTCACAGGCACAAAATAAACAGATGTAAAGCTACAGTGTACTGTGCTGGGTTCCCAAGCACAACCGCCAGATAATTTTCTCTTTCCATAAACACATCCCGAGCCTAGTGCAGAAAATTCAACCCACTTCGTAGCAACAACTTCTGCTTTCCTAGAATGGCTCCGAGTTCTTATTGTCCGTGTCCTCCTTTCCATTTCATTTGCAGTCCCTGATAATTTTGATCCACCTCTGTTCCTTTTACAGTCCTTTATGGACATAAAGGACCCTCTCTCCACCCTCTCAGCCCTTGTCCTTTCATGATCTTGCTCTACCTGTTGTTTCTCTATCACTCCTGCCCTAATACTCATGAGCTTTCTGTGTTTTCTCCTCTGGTGCTTTTTTAAACCATCTAAATTAGGTACATTCACACAGGCAACATTCCATAAGCACCTTTTTAGTTGGGACATGGCTGTACTACTAGAGTTTAAGTGGATATATTGCCTTTGACTTCAGTGAGGCCAGGATTTCAATCTTACAATGCTCACATTTCTCTACTGTCTTAAAAGCAGGAAATTACAAAGTCCCTAGGCAGTACAAATACAGTTGTTTGTGCCATACAAAATGTAGCCTGGTTATAAGACTGTTACTGGCTTGCCTTTTCAGTCCTACCAGAATATTTTG
Organism: Leptocoma aspasia; assembly: GCA_013399835.1. NCBI lineage: Eukaryota > Metazoa > Chordata > Aves > Passeriformes > Nectariniidae > Leptocoma > Leptocoma aspasia. Next base: position 392,092 of record VXAX01002325.1, on the reverse strand, counting down.
GCAGGCTTTCTGCAAAGGTTAAGAAAAGTTAGATAAATAAGGGCTTGGTGCACTTAGATATTTTATCATTCCATAATGTGTCTCCCTCTATCTGTGTATTCAGCCAGAAGAATGTTGGCCATGTTCCTGTCTCATTTCTAAATGCTGGCAAGCTGACTGTAATCAAGGTATTCCTTTTAACAGGATTGATTTAGGGCTAGATGGAGCTCTCTACTTGCAGCTTTGGGTCCTTCAAAAATCAGGGAACATTCAACTTGTGAATAAAACTAATAGCCCTGCAGTTTTCCCCTCACTACCTTTGTTTTCAATCCTTTTCCCATGTTCTTTATGTGGAAACTTTCCCTTCACTCCGCTTCTTTTAATATTTGTTATTCTATCTCGTTCTTCCTCATACTTCAAGGCTCTGTGACATTCAGCCCTTTTCATTCTTGATGCCTGATTTCTCCTTCCTCTGGCCATCATCTTATCTCTTTCTCTAACCGTGAAGGACATATTGTGGGAGAGGAATAGAAGCAGTAGATGCTCTGTGTAAATTAGAGAAAGAGAAGAATGAGAGAGTATTAAACAAAAGTGGTTGATAACACCCAAAGAAAGAAGAATGAAAATAACACCTACAAGAAGAAAGCAAAGAGAAAAACAAATGAATGAGCAAAAGAAAAAAAAAGAAAAAGTATTTAAAGTGGGGACTGTGATGAAAGTTTATATAGAAGACTTGATCAAATTTTATGCAGACAAAAAACAAACAGAAAATGTAGGAAATGTAGAAAAATCATGGGGAAAATGTAAAAGTCAAGGAGACTTCTCATTGGGCAAAAGAAATGTGGCAGGAGGAAAGAAAATGAGGTAAGGAATTTGAAGTTCAAAGCTGCTCTATTGCATAATGTTTCAGATTTTGATAGAACTGTTACATTCAAAAGGTCCATACAAGGAAATAGGCATGTATAAAATCATAAAATATTTCATTATTATTTAGGCAAGACACATATAATTTTGTCCCTGATCCAACACAGCACTCAAGCACTGGGTTAATTCCCATGAAGTCAAGCAAAACTAAGTATTTTACTAAAATGAGTCTAAGCTCCCTCCAGATTACTCAAAATGTATTGGTTGAATACTCTGCACTGAGAGTTTGGGATTTGTGTTGTTCAAACACAAGAGCTATCTCACAGCTTCTCAGAGATTTTAGCAAAGTAAGTAAATAGGAAAGGGCTTGAAGGAAAAGGTGGAGCTGGGCGGGATAGTCGGGGGTACAACTTCCTGCTCATGTAGCCCCAGGGGGACAAAGTTACTCTTTCCTTCCTCCCAGCAGCACCTTTTACTCCAGTGTCTCCAGTCTCGTTGCCCAAAGCTCTGACATAGTCAAAGCAGGTGGCGTTTTACTGCTGTGTGGTGTCTCCAGCCCGCTGCTGCTACAGGCAGCCCTGTGCAATGCTACTGCCTTGCCTTCCTCTGTCTTCCCACCCAGATTTTGTTCCAGAGAAAAGCTGTGCACCAGGTCTGACAGACTCAGGAAGCACTTACTGGACTAACACACAATTGAGGTTCATAGGATCCTTGTCCAGCTGAGCACTAACGCAGCACTGAGTTTCATTTTCAGTGTTATAGCAGCTTTTGTCTCTTCTTCACCCACCAGCTTACTGGAGGTGTCACTGCTGATATTCCATCTCTGCACATGCTCTGGGTCTATCATACAGAGACCAACCAATAAGCCATTCACTATCCACAGTTATTCTGCACATGAAGTCACATTCCATATTTCAGGAATTGGTCTGATACCTTCTTTACTATGGTATGATTTGGTTTTTCAGGCTGGGCTGAGCAGACCTAGGAGCTGGTTTTGGCAGAGATAAAGTTGAAATTGAATCATGATAAAAGCAAATAAATGAAATTCCATCAATTTATTGCCACCAAATAAACCATCTAATAAGAGATTCCACACTAAACTAAATAGGGGATTCATGCACTAAACCTCACATACACTTCAGCAAAATTCTAAGAAATTTGTAAATTAATCACATAGAGCAATGTTCTGGTTACCACCTTGTCACACAGTATTCACATCAACTCCCACAGGAGCTGAGGGTCATTCTCTCCTCTGAATATCCAGTCAGTATTTGCTTCCTATTCCCTAGGGAAATGACATCTTGAACACCTCTGGATCAGGAGCTTTCACGAGCTTTCACGAGCTTTCACTTTCAACTGAACAGAAAGGAAGTTTTCCACTGGGCAGCAAGGGAGATAAGAAATCTTCTAATAAAGATTTCACTTCTCAGTGAAATAGGCATCTGGGCAGGCAGGAAGCAGGTTGGAGGCATACTGCCAGCAGATAAATCCTCCAGCTCCACTTTCCTTATCCCATCTCTGCATCACAATACATTGAGTTGTCATCTGCCATTTGTGTATTCATTCTAATTCTTTCTGCCTTGTTATTCTGTCAATTTCTTAATCTATTTACACTGACTTTATTTTCAGTGTGTCTATTGTGACAGCAAATCCTAGAATTGCCTTGGGTGTTGTCTGAATATGGCCATTATCAAATCATAATGTCTACCCAGATGAGGAACTGTAAAGGCCCTAGGCATCAGTAGGAGTCCTTAACAGCTGCCTGCAGTTTAGACCTGCATATCAATTTCCACCTTGGAGGATCTGCTGCAGTATTATAAGGTGAATAGGCACTGTGTGTATTAAAATTTGGATTAGAGGCTCAACCAAAACGTTCACTTTCCCTCCCTCTCTCCCTTTGTCTCTCTTTTTTCACATTAATAAACTTGCTATCTCCATCTTTTGTTGGTAAACTATATAAAAATGCAAATGATCCAGAATCCAATTAATTTCTGGAAGGTTGCAGCTGTTTTGGGCCCTATTCATAAAGACATGTGGTGTGCGTGCATGCGTGTGTGTGTGTCTACGCATGTGTATGCATCTGATTGCTAAGAAAATCAGGCCTTATTATTGAAGCCTTGACTCTCAAAATTTGAGCTATTGTTCTTTGCCAGTGCTGATGCAAACAGATAATTTCCAAATTGTATTCCACGTTTATTAAAGTGGTAGAAAATGTGGCTAATTTCAGACAAAGCTGAGAAAAGGTGGAGCTTGAGAGCTGAAATAGGAGATCTGGGAAATCTGTTTCTATTGCAACAAAGAAAAGTTTATCTAATATCTCAAAAAGCATTAATTACTGTGAGGCACAGGCGAACACATTGTGGATTTCTTCATCTGTTTTGTCATTCTTCATTGCTTTATTCTACTACTGTGAGTTGTTTGGCTTCATTTGATGTTTTGTTTTGGGGTTTTTTTTGCTTTTAGCTAATGTGTAGTTATGAAATTGAGACCATCTTGGGAATATTTTTCATTACCCCAGCCCAGGCTTTGAACAGAAATTTATCAGGGCCAGACAGTTTGAAGCAACATATATAATTGTTCCCATTACTGGTTGAATTTGGGCAAGACACTCAGGACTGATTTTTCAATCCATATTTTATATTAAAGGGCTCCATTTATGGCTGCCCAGTTTGCACCTGAAGCTGAAGCAACAAATATCAAAATACACATTAACAACACTGTAAGCACATAGGTCTTGATATCCTGTGTATCTGTTCCCTCACATTAATATGTTATCCATGAGCAACCGAATCAACAGCACCTAATTTTCTGTTACATTTATGTCTTCGTCTGCTCTTGTCTGCCTTCTCTACTGTCTAATACAGGTTCAGTATATTTCTGTCACTGGAATATTAGTACGCTCTCTCCTCTACCTAATGAAGCCCAAAGGAGTTTAATATCCATGAGACCTCTTCCCCTGTGCTCGTCTATTTGTTTAAGTTCGCCAACAGTTCAAAATTTATGCAAGTGAAGGGAGACAGGGTTGACTATAGCATGATCGTAGATTAGGCTGAAAAGGCAATGTTTCCTTAGCTGTAAAAAATCTGGGAATCTTATTTCAGTTATTCTTAAAACAAAGGTTTGATATTTTTCTATAAGAGTCAATAAAGAAGTACAGACACTGCTGATAAGGAAAGGTGAACTTAGAAACATAATCTGTCATCTTGATTGTTTACAAGCATTTGGTGAAATTAAAGCCATCATGGAAGTCCTACATTTCAGGTACATAGGAGCCTATTCGACATATGTAGAGCAAGCCCTTCTCAGTTTATTATAGTCAGCAGTTTTCAGCAGTGAGTGCATGCAAGGCTAAATTCAGCCTTCTGCAACGAGCTCGTGTTAGGTCGGAGCACCATATAAATCCCACTTGAGCTCTAAAAATAGAATTCCAAAGTGGAATTTAAAGCTCTGTGATAGCGTCTGGTACAGGCAAGAATTTAACAAAGAGGAGACAATTTTTGCCAAGGTTGTGCTAGCCTCTCTAAATAGTCTCCCTCACACCAACCCACAGAGGCAGCAATCAGGCCAGTTTCACCAAGCATGGCTTTTCACAGAATAAGGTGCTGAGGTGCCTTGATTAATAAGAATAGGCTCCTTTATGGGCAATAAATTGAAGGTTGCTCTCTTCCCTGGGACAGAGCTGAAGATTTGATCAGATAACTGGGGTTTTAAGTTAAATATTTTACAGGGAAAGCTTTTCTTCTTTTGGCTTTATTGTGGCTGATAACATACAGAGATAATGCATATTGGGAGCACTGATAACAGAAAGAATAAGCAGATCTACAGCAAGAAAAATGGCAGAGAGGCTCCCATCTCAGGCACAGTCTGGAAAGCCTGGGAGAGGAGAGATACAATCGATAAGGTTATGTGTGGATCACCTGTAACTGCTTGTCTTTCTGCCAAAGCAACCTTCAGTGTTAGAGCCCTGCTTACCATTGCAGGGTGAAGTTAGGGTGTAGTCCTTGTGCAAGATACTTTATTTCCACTGTCATGTAATAGTCTCTGAATAAAGAGCAGTAAGAGTTCAGGTGATGTCTTCATTCAGAAGTCCGGAGAAAGCACCAAAGAGTTCCCAGAATGGCAGCTCTGGTAGAGGCAGTAGGACAGAGAGCAAACTCTCCTGCTACTTTCTGTAGTCTGGACCACATAAATTATTTCACAAAATTATGCAATATATAAAGTCTTAAAACTGAGAGGGTCCTTGCATGCAAAGGAGAAGAATTTAGAAGAGTGTGAGTAACAGCTCAATCTGCTGATGCTGTCTTTATAGCAACTTATTTAAGTCTCTTTTATATAGCCCTCCTGCCTTCCCAGCCTTCTTTCAAATTTAGATCCTTTTCTTCTTTCCCAGTTGGCATCATTATCTGAAATAATTCAGATTTCATTGTAGTGAACAAAGTATAGATATTTCTTTAAGGTAGTGACTACACTGGAAGATTATTGGAGATACTGGCAAATAGTCCCAGATCACTAGATAAGGTGATCTCTGTCATAATTCATTTGAGAGTAGAAGCAGGAAAAGTCAGTCCCTCTCGAATAAGAAATGTCCTGTTAAAGTAATCAAAGAAAATAAATTGATTCATGTGAGTCAAGAAGAAATGTCTGAAACTATGTAATTTTCTTACAGGGCCTACCTCTGTAATGTGTGCATTGCCTTCTGCCAGGACTAGTTATCCTTAATGTGTATTGACAGGAAGTTCAAGATACCTGCCATTTGTCTGAATTGTACAACACGTGCTGTTCATTCCCTCATCTTAGTTAATCAACCGCATTTTGAATATCCCAGGGGCGGCAACATTTTAGAAGAATGTAAGATCATATTAAGAGCCATTACTAGTAAGGCCAAAGGCTCAGCACCTATTTCTTCATAATACTTGCCCTTACTGCTTTCCAGACTTCAGTTATGTTCATCCTGAATGGATGTGGTCACTGCATTTTCAGAACATGACCAATCTACTTGCTTAGTTTCCCCTTTTAGTCTATGCATCCACAGTATTAGGAAATTATTTTTACACATCTACCACTGTGCTTGTTTTAAATATGGTTCTTAATATCTTCATTTGACGTCCCCTAGTTTTCACATGGGAAAGATCAAGATCCATCCTTTGTGTTCATGATTTCTCAGATTTCTGTCATATTCTTACAGGTCATCCTTCTTTCCAGGATAATGTGTGCTAGCAGCTCCTGTTGTAGTTGTTGAGTGGCTTTCCTTAATATGATGGCTGCTTTACCTCTTTGATCATTTTTGTTGCTTTTCTCTGAAATTTTCTGTTTTACCTGTATCATTTTTGAAAAAAGGGGACCTGACAGTATTCAGCACACACTATTCAGTGTGGGGTTGAGTGATGGTTTTTTGTAGCAGCACAGTGATGTTCTCTGTTTTGTTCTTCATTTATTTCCTAATGTTTTCTAACATTTGACTTGCCTTAGTGACTGCTATTAAGCATCAGGTTGACATTTTCGTAAGACTATCTGTCATAACCCCAGATCTATCTCCTAAGTAGTAATGATCAACTCCATCATATTAATATGTGGAGTTAGAATTGGTTTTCCCATGTGCATTGCTTTCCATTTATCTACAGTGAATTTCATTTGTCACTTAATTGCCCAGTCACTCAGACTCATAAGGCTCCTCTGTAGGTTTATTTGGTCGCTGCTTGCCCTTGCTGTCTTGAACAGCTCTGTATCCTCATCAAACTTCCTGAATTCCCTATTCACCCACTTTCCCAAATCACTTATGAATACATTGACTATCCCGGTTGCCAGCTCAGATCCCACTGGACCTGCAAGGGTGAAACACACTCTATTGCAAAAATTATTCATTCACTTTTCTCTGTTTCCTCTCCATTAAACAGTTTCTTATACATGTGGGGACCTTTCCCTTTATACCATCACTGCTCACCTTTCTTATAAACTTTTTGTGAAGGATTTTTAGGAGACCTTTGGATATCCAAGTAAATTATGCCAACTGAATTAACACCATCCATACACACTGATGTCTTCAGAGAATTCTAGTAAATTCTAGTAACTGTCCATTATAAAAGCCATGTTGACTTTCCCAAGTTTGTCGAAGTTATTACCTGCTCTTTCTTAGGCTATTAATAATTTTATAAGCTGACAAATATATCTTCAGAATTATTCCAAAAAGTATTCCTTGGAACACTATCTGGGAAGTGGTTTTTTGGATGGCTAGACAGGAGGGTTAGTAATACTTCCCTGGTATATGTGCTTTTTCCATGTTGAACCCAGTCCTCTGCTATTTGATGGACACCACAAAGATGGGTGTTCCACTCAATGTGAAGGGACTACAGGTGTCTGCTACAGCACTCTCTGCTTGGAGGCATCTGCAGTGGTGCTCCTGTGCCAGACCTGCATGCATATCTGCACAGCAAGAAGATCCAGTTATCTCAACTGCCTTAGTGACTTCTGTCACTCACATTAGCAATAGGACAGGGGTGAGAAAGGTGATGTGAAAATCTCCCCCAAAAGGTCATTTGTAATCCATGCACCTAAAGTGTTATGCTAAATATTTATGAGTGTTAAGCACTGTCACTTTATCTATTTACTTTTTCTATTTTGCATAATGCAGCAATAATCTATTGATTTGTCATGATATAAATATAGCACTAGGAATAAGTCCTCTCTGTTAAATCTACCATCATTTTATTCAGCCTGGTAGAAACAGTGATGAAAAATACCAAGGAAAAAAATACATTTTTAAGGGTTAGTTCCTTTTTGTGTGCATGTGTCTGTACTCTATTAATGTGCCATCTGCTGCTAGGACGTAGATTCATTTACCATTACAGTGTTCTAACATTATTACCTTTTTTCCCCCTCAAAAGCCACAAAGGGGCTAAATATAGATTTACTTAAAATTCTAGGAAAAGAGATGGTCCTTGCCTTAGACACAATAGTTCTCTTGATTTTGAGAGCATTACCACTAGCATTAAATGTAATTTACTTTATCTGATGACAGTTTGCTGAACAAGATCTTAAGTTTTAATAGGATCAGGACATAGATGGGAAGTGGAGAGAAGCATTGTGGGTGGAATTCATCCCACCCCATTACCCCTTCTTTAAGTAAGAACAAATTGAGCACAAAGAAGATATTACGCTGTATCCAGGAGGTGGGCTGAGTTAGAGGGCATCAGCACATCCAGTCCCCAGGCTGGAACAGAGTCTGACACCCTCCTGCATTTTTCCTGGTGGGTTGTTGCCCTGCTGTAGTACAGTTGTGAGCTCATTGCTCAGATGTATGCTCCTCTCCTCTCTATTCACCACTGCACTTCTAATTACCCTCTAGTTTATGACAGCTACTACAGGCTCATGCAGCAGCTCAGGGTACCTGTTCTGTCAGCCATCCAGCATTTACACAGCAGAACCTTTTTTTTAATGTCTCATACTATCACGGGTAAATTTCATAGAATGATAAAGCCCTTCACCAATCAAAGCACCAAGTGTTAGAGGAGAAATTGGTTTCTCATTCAGAGTTATGGGACTATTATGACCTCCTACATTACTGCTGGTTCATTTGCAATCAGCTTTTTCATTATCTTTCAGCTACACCGGACCAGAATTATGTTAATTGCCCATTAACTACAGTTGGGTGATTCATTTATTCTTTTAATTTAGAGTATCGAAAATGGATCTAACCTCTATTTTGCTTTTAAAACTTTCTGATACAATCTCTGCCATTACTGAGGTGAAAGTGAAAACAAGATATCAATAAGACCATGTCCTTCACAGGGTATGGAGCCTCTGTGGACAGCACAATATCCGGTATTTCTCGCAAAGTATTCTGCTAAGAATGATAAGTAGGTTTATCAGAAGAGTTCCTCTCTTTTTCTCTCCTTTTCTGCTGGTGTAGATTTTTCTGCATGTATATTGAAGTGTCTCAATTCTGTTTTTCACTATGTTATTTCTGCCTCTTTTAAAGGAGTTGGCCTTTCAAAATTATCCCTTATCTAGCAAAAATTTGGATACGCCTTCCACGTGGCAAGCTTATCAAACATCTGTGGAGTTTTCTGCAGTTGGGATGTGTGGCCAGTCTTGCCCAGGCTGAGAGCAGATGGGAGGGAAGACAAGTGTCAGTGAGGAAGGGAGTCACTGGGGCAGCTAGAAGGTCTGGGGAAAGTATAAGAGAATTTGAAATGCAGAAGGAGGAAAAAGGAAGGTCGTGTTGGATCACACAGGTATTTTGGGGTAGCCAATTTCAATTATAGTTTTTAATGGACTAAGTCAGATGAGCACTTGGGGGTATGCTTTTCTGTGACATTCAAAGCAGGAGCAGCTTTGAAAAATCTGACCTTTGACATGACAGTTTTTCTGGTTTTTTAACTGGAGTTTTTGCACAAGGAAAAGTAAGGTAAAGGGAGGGAGCACCGAAGTATGAAAGAAGCATATAGGCAGTGTTTTACTTTTATCATTCCTGGGGGATTTAAAATTACTTTGAATGTTAGATTGCAAATCTACACACTTAAACCACAATAATTTTCAACTGAAAACTGCAATGAAATGGATGTGTTTTTTTGAGTTACATAGATAGATATAAGTATTTATGATAAATGTCTACACTTCACAATGTATGAAGTCAAAATTTGTCTTTTTTTTATTCCATCCTTTTTTTCTCTCCACTTTTTAGTACTTTGCTTTATTCTTTCATTTTCTTTCTGCAGGTTTTTGTTGCCCATCTTTCTATAACATCTTTAAAATTAACTTCTGATTTTCCCTTTTCTCTACATCCTTGGACCCTGACTTTTCAAGGCTTCTACAAAACTGTTTACATTAAAATCAACTGTATATTTATTGTATGAACTCAGTGTTGCAGGACTATGAAGAAAGTATCAGTGGTATACTATTAAACCTTTGTTTCTCAACAGAATTAATTGGATGGGTATTACTGTTGTTTTGTTTTGATTTGTGGGGAGTTTAATTTGTTTTTGTGGGGGGTTGAGGGGTTTTTTTATTTTCTTTTTATGGGGTTGTGGTTTTGGGTTTTTCTTTTTGTTTGTTTGCTTATGTTTGGTTGGTTTGGGGTTTTTCTCTCATCTCAGAGAAAGATTTGGAAGTAAACCAGAAGTGCATAGATCTTTATTTTTCTGAATGCTGAAGGGTTGGCTGCACAGGTAATTTAATTTTTGATGGTTTTTCATATCAATATCTTTTTTGTCAGAAAGACGCAGAGCAGAAATATGTCTTAAGCCATATTCTTATTTCCATGTTACATGGTTTATCATTTCTCAGCGTGGCAAAACCCACAAGATCAGTCTGATAGTCAGTGTCACACAAACCATGCACAAAATTCACTAATTTGTTTTCTGCTCAGCCATTTTCTACTCATTACCATGAGTTACATCTACAAAGAGCAGGTGTGTCTCCCACAGTCGCTGGTGCGCTCTAGAAGTTTGGAGGTTAATTCAGCATCTTCAACATGGTTGTTGCTTCCAGCAGTCTCTTGAACTTCTGTTTATGTAGCATCACTTCCCAAGCTCACTCTTGTTCTCCCAGTCACAGTTGTCACCTTTTTGGAAAGGGTAGCAGCCTTGTAGATTAATTACGTCTGAATTGTGACTGGAACATCCAAACTACTTGCTGGTCTTTCAGCATCTTTATAGTGAATCACACCACCCTGCTCATGAAGCTGAGCAGTATCGTGTTGTAAAGACATAAATTCAGACAAAGAGACAGCTAGAAGGAAGGAATAGCACAAATAAGCAGAACAGCCCCAGTGCAGCTCAGCCTCTCAACATGGGCAAATTTCCTTCAGTATCTTACATTATTGCAACGAAATTAATTTACTGAGACAATGAAACTGCAATGGTAAAAAAAAAACTTAAATTTAGCTGCCTTTGCATGGGCAGACTGTTTTTTCACCCCAGGTTTTAACATCCAAGAGCCTAGAAGTGCTTAACAAAGCTGCTCAGGTGTGTGCCTGCTGGAACTTGTTGATTTTATGTGCACACAGGCACACACACACACTGGGATTAGCTCAGTTGGTCTGAGCATGGTGCCAATAATACCAAGGTTGTGGGTTTGATCCTTGTATGGGGCACTCACTTTAGAGCTGGACTCTGTGATCCTTGGGGGTCCCTTCCAAATAAAAATATTCTGTGATTCTGCATTCCACACCTTCTGAACTGAGGTTCTACTCCCTGATTGGGATAGAATGATTTATCTATTCCTAAACTATATATATTTAATTATCACAGTAATCAATGTTATAATACTGTCTGTGTCATAAAACATGCAGAATGTAAGCCATGGAGAGAGTTCAACTTTGCTTCTGGAATCTGAATTATTTCATTGCTGATAATTTTCATTTTTAAAATGTAAATTTTAATCTTGACTTAACGTTTTTAATATCATACCGTTCCATGTTTTATTAAGTGTTCAGGTTCGGATGAGAAGTTCATTTACCTATGAACTACGGAGGGGGGAAAAGGGTGATATTCCCGGGCTCTGTAAGAGAGGGAGCAGGACGCGCTGGCTGGGGGAGAGCAGCATTTTTCCATATACGGATGCTGCTCTCTGCTGGAGCACTGCAGCGCTACAGCTTCATTTTCTCCAGCGTTACTCCTCGGGTCACTCGTGCTAGGCTCACTGGAGGTGACACAGGCAAAATCAGGTTACTGTCCTGATTCATAGGCTTGCTTGCTCTAAATACCAGCTACAGTGTTTTCCTGGCTGCCCTCCCCCTGGAAAATATGACATCCGAGAGGTATCCCTGGCTTCTCTGCAAGGCTCTAAGAACAAAGCGGGGCACGATTACCTCTCGGAATGTGTGGCAGTGACGCTGCACAGAGCCCTTCCTACCTTCATCTCAGCCCTGAATCCACGTAAGGAGCTGGTCCAAACCCTAACCTTCCCTGCGTCTTTCTTTACTTGCATGGATACGATCTGCTTGGTCTAATTTCACTTCTAGCTTTCATTTTTTCTCCGAAATCTATCCCTTCTGTCTTCTGTCTGTCTTCTTGGCAACCTGTTCTTTTCAGGGTGACTGTCTAGTTCAGGAGGAAAATGATCTGACTGGACTTTTCTGTAAGATGAGTGCCAGCCATTGGGGTTTGTAGTTCTGACATGCAAAGATTTCACTCTTCCTGAATTTAGTCTATACAAGATGACTTTTTAGTCATAGTTTAGAGGGTAAGAATAGAGCTGTGAAAGAATGTAATGCAACGTAATCAACATGCCAAAAAGCCAAAAGAAAGTGTAATTTATGCTAATTTGTACTACCTTGATGGCTAATCCCAGCAGAATGTATTAACAAATGATACTTCTACATGATGCCATCTGCTATAATTTAATGTATAATCATGCTTTTAGTACAGAATACCAAAGGATGGTTTAAAAACTTGTAGAATGTACCTCAGAATTACAGTAATTTCTATTGATTCCAATTATGTCTCATAAAGCTTTGTTGATTTGGTTTTTTTCGTTCTTAAAGTGTAGGCTGTTTTCATAAAGGAACGTTTGATTCTGGTTTGCAGACTGCATAAACAGAAGATCCCATAGGATAATCAGCCGTATTTATCCTGGTGCTGCAAAATGTAGTCCTCCTATTGGGCAGAAATAAAGCAGGATATTTACTGTATGAAAAGTTTTTACATGTAAAGGTACAAAATTCAGTATCACATTTTGTAATAAGCACAGAAGAGCCAGCTTTCTCACGGAGCTCAGATCTGATTTTGAACCAGCCTGCGCTATTTTAGAGCTTGCCTCAGAGCCCATATGAAGCCTGTCATTTTAAACCGGCATAAAATATGGAGCTTTTTTATTATTTGAGTTCTAAATACAGCTTGATGGGGTTTAAATCACAGGAAAAATGTGTTCTTTCCTCATTAGAAACAGAATTGTTGCTACTTTCCTGTACAGTTTCATGATATTGGTTTTAAGGGTTCTTGTTATCTTTATCAAAATTTTTGTTTACTGTCGATTTAGAAAACTACTGAAAAACAAGTTCTTGAACCTTTCCAAAATAATCATTCAATGCAAAGGATCAGTAGATTCAGAAACTCTAAGTGATTGTTTCTAAAACATAAAACAAGTTTATACCTTTCAGCTGCAACTCACACTAATTATTGTGAACATTTTATAGTATTTTGAGCTGTGGTAAATTTTGGTCTTTATTGTTCATCTCCAAAACAAGGAAATAAAGCAATGTATTATAATGTTTTGCTGCCATCTGCATAAATATTATAATGTTTTGCTGCCATCTGCATAAAGACATTTCTGGAACCTCAAGTATGCATTGGGCAAACAAATATATTTGACTATTTCTTCCAAATCAAGAAGTTGATTGATGCAAAAATAAACAGAAGTAGACATGCTACATTAAGATATGGGGATATAATATGACCAAGAAATACAATAAGAAAACTTTTTGCTTGTTTGTTTTTTTTCAGTGTTCAGTATTTTTCTTAAAAGAAGTCTTAGAAAAAAATGACAGATATATTACCCAAAAAGTGTGGTTGCTATGGATGTGTTCATAGAATTTTAGCACAGATATTTTTTTATTTTGTCTAACCTGAAAAAAAAATCCCACAAGTTTTTTTTTAATTCCTAGGCCATACACATTAGCATGAAAGTTAAACCAGTTTATACCAGTAGAAGATCTTATATGGTTTATGGTATCCTCCTGTTTCATTATTTCATTGTTAAAATAGTTTTTCAAGTAGTATTCCAACAAGAAAATAAAGATATTGATACACAGGCCTTAGGAAGTAATTAAACAAAGTCAGTTTTCTGAAAAAAATGGGTGAAAGGTAGCTACAAATACATTTAGCCTGAAAAATCAGAAGGAAATTCTCAGTTATAAGGGAAGCTCATTCTGGAACAGATTTTCAGTGGGTTGAGTCAGAATAGCAGCAACTAAAGCCCGTCAATTTACAAAGAATCTAACATGGTCCTTGCAATCAGAGTCTTCAGAACCCAGGAGGTCTCTTCCAGTGCTGCATCCCTAGAAATAAGGCGTGTATTTGTAGAGGGAGCAGTTCTCTGTAAATGGCCAGTATGTCTTAACCACTTCTTTCCAGTGGTTTTCCCTCCTCTTAGAAGTACAAGCTTCAAACATCTGTGGTCTTGATACCCAATCTTAAAACCACAGCCCAGGCTGTGGTTTTGAACTGTGCTGTATCCAGCATAGCACCTGACAATGATAATGGAGTATCTTCTCATTACACAAGTTTTCTTTAATTAAAGGGAATTGAAGGTTTTGCTCCTATGGTTCACCTCCTAATCACCAACTGGTGGAGACAGCAGATTCCTGAGTGTTGACCCTCCTGTTACCTTGAGATATGTCTCCTACTTGCCCTGAATTTTTACAGCACTGTTGGGACACAGATTTGTTTCCTTCTTTATCAGCTTTCTTATTTTATTAAAGTACTAAGCCTGCAGGATTATGATCAAACCAACTGTTGAGCTAACTTTGTTTTTGGAAGGTGCTGGAAGAAACATCCCCAAGTATGATGCAGAATAATCTCTTGCCCTGTAACCAGATCACCTATAAAACTTTGATCTGGATATTATTTTCGTCCTGTGGCACATTTTATGGTGACTGCAAATTCTACTGTATTTATAATGTCTTTCTTTTTCCTCATCTGCATTCTAGCAGTTTTGAGCAGGCCTAAAGGTCACTCTGCATGTAGCCACTGTAGCTTTTTAAAAACCTTTGAATGCTAATCCAGTTCTGAACTGCTTTGCATTTGCATATTTGCTTAATCAGAAGTGTGTAAGGTCAGCACAGGAGCTTCATTAGGATATTCATGGCTAAAATTGCTCTCCTCATCACTTCTCTTAGAGTGTTCAGTGCAGCTCTGCACAGGTTGCACACCTCCCTCATGCCCCTGCTGGAAGTGACAATGGAGATAAAAACAGATCTAGAAACAAGTGGGAAGGCTGAAACCCTCTATCAAGTAAGGGGGCAGAGAAAGCTTGTATATGCCAACTGTGTTTTAGGCTGTGCTATTTTAGCTACTGAGACAATCAAAACGAAATCTGTTTGGGAAAGCAGAAGCACAAAGCAAAGATAAGGAAGCTAAGAGCTCCAGATGGCTGGAAGCAAGCTGTTTTAAAGAAAACTTAATTGTTAGTCAGCAATGATGGAAGAGTGCAATGCTTCTGGGGCTGGGTTCAAATTTACCGCATGGAATATTCCTTCCAAGGAGGCAGTATTCTGCAGAAATCTGCAGCACCACCTAATGATTTACTCCCATTTGTGCAGCTGTTCTGTCGAACATATCAGTTTCAGGCAGCTTGGTATGAAATAGCAACCTTTGCACACCTTTCCTTTAAGTATGTCAGTGAGTGTTCAGTGTCCCTAGTCTCATCATCTTTCCCGTTCACCTGCTGCCCTGCTAAGAATTTTCATCTTACTGAGGTCATCATTTAATCCACATTCCTCACCCACTGCAAACATTCCTTTCTTCCTTTCTCAGCTGCTTCTACCCTGATTTCTTCTACCAGTCACGGGTACAAAGCCTAACTGTACAATTATTTCATAAAATAAGAGAGAATTTAGAAATGGGGAAGAGAAAATGCTAACAGATATATTAAAGGACACAGGTACATGACTCTTTCAGAACATGAAAAAGTTATGAATGTCAGGAAGTTGCAATGCAATATATGCCATACAAATGTTTGACCTTTTGTACCTCTGCCTACCAAACAGGAGGCAAACATCCCTCATGTTCATTTGGCTGGAAGGACACAAAATGGCCTTGTGTGATACTTCCCTTACCTGTTTTACTATTGACCACACACATTGACTTCTATATGGGATGCAAAATCATGGGAAAACTCTGTTTCAGTCCAAGTGCAAGCAGCATCAGGCAGATATTCTGTGCTGAAATTTTCACAACCTTGTGAACAGACAACCGTTTCTTTTTGTGACAACTTAGAGCTATAGAAGAGATAGTTAAGGTTTTCAGTTTTATATTGCAGAATGAATAGGAACTTTGGCATTTACAGCAACTGCCCATTAGGGATAACTGCAAAGGCTATTTTGTGAAGATGTTTGAATATTATTTCCTCAAAGAAGGGAGATGTTAATAGAAGCTTTCTCTTCAAATTTTAAGAGGATGTTACAGTGACTGTGGAGGCAATATAAGAAAACTTGTAGTTCTGAGAGTGCAAAGACCATTAGTAGAGTTGAGAGGAATTAGAAAACATACATGTAGACAAGCTGAACATCTGCTAAAGATGAGATGGCTTTTTAAATGGAAAGTGGAATAAGGCTAACAGATGGCCAGTAGGACAATAAAAAAAAGTAGGAGATGATTCCAAACATTGTCTTACAAGAATAGATTCTGTGTGTTCGTTACATAATATTTTGGTCAGATTTATTTTTCAGCGTTTTCTAAAAATGAATTCTTGTATCTTTGCCATTCTCATATCTTTCCCCCTTTCTTGCTATTTATCCTTCCTCTAAAGTTTCTTATTTCACTGGTTCAAGCTTTGCCTGTGTTTTGGTGAGATTCCACTGACTGCAGAAGTTTTGGTAAAAAGTGATTAAAGCCTGAAGAATGTAGTTTGATATGAAAGTAACTGTAATGAGTTTTCCTGTTTGTTAAGGTCATGATTTTTACAATAAAAGGTCACAGATCTATTCATCATGATCTTCACCAAGATCATGGCTTGGTTGTCCCAAACTGGTCCCCATCCTCTACCTTGTACGCTGTGTCAGCCCAGGCGGAGGAATTGTGATGCACTAGGTCAGGGAACCAGAGCAGCTGGGAAATAATCCTTTTGGGAGAAATTATCTTTTGGCTTGAACTGTCACTCAGCTGCACTACTGATACTGCTAGTTGAGCTGAGGGGATGGCAAAGGACGTGGCTGCAGAAAAAAAGAGACTTACAGGCTACTTTTTCATGCAACAGTATCTTCTTAAATAAATGTTCCATTAAAGCCTCAAGTGAAGCTAGAAGCAGGTGTAATAGGAATAAGCAAATGTTCAAGGTTGGCACATCACTAGAGACAGGTCGTAAGTAGAACAAATACCTCTCCACTCTAGCCCAAACCATCTCTTTTGTCAGAGCCTAAACCTAGAAACAATCTATTTTCTTAACAACATTTGAAATGACACATAGTAGGAAAAACCCCATCATTCTTGGGAGATTTTTGCCCTTGAAAATATTTGGGCTGAAGCTTTTGCAGTTTGTGTGATTTTTACCATTATTGTACTCAGACTGCTTTTGTCATTTAGCCTTGAAGAGCCAAATACGAGCTGTGTACACTCCCTCCTCACTTCTGCCTCCCCCACCTGTAGATGGGGGCATCTCGTCAATGGAACAGACTGGATTAGTTGTTTTTCATACAACAGAGTCTAGATTTATGAACCTTTAGCTTGTGATAGAAGGTTATATGTTAGTTTGTGATGATGAATAAGCAAAGAACAACTTCAGAAAACCTTCAGTATCATTTTTCCCTTTGTCTCCCTGAGAATAGAGACATATCCTTGCCATGTATCTCAGGGATCTCTGGTGACCAATAGGACACGATAAAACATTGCAAAAAACTGCACTCATCCATGATTAAGTAAGCAAACAGAAAAAAATCCATTAAATTCTACTGTTAGTTCAAATTTTTTAATAGTTTTCTTTAGATGAAAAACACTCTGGTTCCACTTACACAAGATAGTCTCTAGATTATTTCAAAGGGAATGTGAGCTTCTCCATTAAAGAAGTGTGGGCAATACTGCAATAAGCTGCTTGTGTAATAAAGGATTTTTCAGGAACATTTCTTTAGTTTAATGGCAATAGAGCTTACAAGAGCTAAAGATCTGGCAACTCACGAACTAGTCTGTCTGTCTAGAGCTCAGCAAGGAAAAGAGTTCTGAAATAGAAATCTTTTGATGTTAAAATGACAAGATCTGAATAGTAAAACCCCCTCTCATAAGAAACATAGGCTGTAATTATGGCACATCTATTATTTAAAATGTTCTTGAAAATTCACATAAAAGCTGTTCAAAACAAAGTAAAGCATTAGGTCAGGGAGTGGTCTGTAATACTGGGAAAAAATTAAATATATTTCTGCCTTCTTTATTCAAGCATTTGCTTGAGATAATTTTCATGCAATATATAAAACGTTTAGTCCAAATGAGTTGATTCTTTCCCTGTAAAAATGGATTTTAATTTATTCTATTTTGTTTCAAAGAAGACCTTGTGCACGCATCTGCAAAATCTTTGTCGAGGCTCAGGTCTTTCCCTTTCTATGCAGCCTCCACCCTGCACAGCTGAGCTGTATTTGTGCCTGATGGTTGGCAAATCTGGCAGAGTCACTGTTAACATGTCAGCCACAGCTATCATAAACAAAATTCTGCAGTGTAACTGTCTCACAGCAGACATCAATTAACCTAGGAAAATGAGTGAGCTGGAGCTTAGTCAGATTTGATAATTAATGTGTGATTGTTTCCAACCAAAATTAATATAGTGGTGGAGTAAAACATATGGAATAATGCTTAAGCTTACATCAAAGGCAAATATTGAATACATTAGGATACATTATCTCTACTCTTTCTGGAGTATACATTATGTTCTGTTAAGATGTGATGTTCTGAGTTTCTGCCTGGGCTTCTTAGAGAATTTGTGTGATGGTTCACAAATATGTTCCCCAGTGCCCTCCTCTCCAGCACTCTTCCAATTCAGCTACCGCTTTTTTTGTTTCAGATGAAGCATTAGCACTCATTATCTGTCAGTGGAATAAAAAAAGAAAACAAAACAAAACCTTTAAGACCCAACAACCTTTTTTTTTTTTTCAGATGAAATTTGATTTGATCTTTCCTGGGTGACATTTCTGATGTTATCAGTAGGAAAAGCCTTCAAAGAAAATGGGTATCAAGCCTGAAATGTTACATAATGCTGAGTTGAAAGACAAAGTGTTTTCTGGAATTTTAATTTTTTTTAAGCAGCTGGCTTTAAGTGAACACAGTCATCAGTGTTATAAAATATTCAGAGCCTCATACATATCAAACAGAGAGAGTTACTAGGGCAAACAAGCTCACATATCCATTAAACAAACACTTAGAATTTTTCCTGAGCCCACTCTAGGTCCTTACAATATCACTAGTTTTAATTGATTTTTACCCGGTCCCCATTTGTTCTCTTTTTTATGGTAATTTTCAACTTTCCAGGACCCTGCTGGCTTTGTGAGGGAGCAGGTTGGCATGCAGTCATGGGACCCAGAGATTAAAAGACTTCGCCATGATAGGTCATTAGCCATTCCACTTGCTGCAGCGTAGCTCATTTTCCCATTCCTAATTGATCACTGCATTGATCAGACGTTACAGAGATGGCTTAGTAACCTAAGCCTTAGCTTTGAAACGCAGTAGACACTGCAATTACCTGAAAGTCTTCAAGGGTGCCTGCAATTTTCAGTCAGAGGCTCAGTTCATCAAAGATTCTGGCTAATGGAAAGGAGGGAGAAGAGCTTTTTCAGCTGGGTTCCCTAAGGCCAGGACTTTCAAGAGAGACATGGAGAGAGGGGAGATATGTGCTTGTAAAATTTTCTGTGCAGAAGTCTTGTGGGGTACCAGTGCATGCTGAGAGGAGATACAGAAGCCCCGGTGCTGAAGATGGGTTGGCATAACTTGCACCTGCTGACAGGTGCAACAAAACCACTTGCTGAGCCATCCCCAGCAGTAGGGGTCTTTGCACCCAGAAGTTTGAAATTCTTCACAAAGTCTGTTCTGTTAAGATAAATATGACATTAAAATGTGAGGTCTCTACTATTTTCTCTGGCATTGCAGATCCTGCCAATTAATGTTTTTCCTCTGTATTTGCTAATTATTGCCCTACTGCCAGTTAATATGCCTCATGCTCCAGGTGTGCACATTGTAGTATAGATCATCTGCTCTGAAGACTGATTTTCAGTGGTGTGCACATTGTGGTACAGAGGATAAGGTATTTCCCTTTGAAGGCAGTTTATAAATCTTACTGGGCTTCTTCATGATGAAAGGCACTATAGATACATACGAGATCAAAGCTGTGTAAAGATCAGTGGTATTTGTTTGCATGAGGTTTCTCTTTCTGTTCCTTCTGAGGATTTTGAGCTTCAAAGTTTCAGCTTTAAAGAAACTCAAAACCCAAAAGAAAACCCTAGCAAAATCCACCATGTTATAGCTGGTTTGAGGTAAGGCCAGCCAAGGGCCACAGGATTCCAATATGGACTCAAAAAGCTCTTCTCCAACATTCTCTATCTGGTAGCAAAATCTGACAACCAGAAAATTGTTGGTCTTTCTTAATGACAGTAGAGTCCAGAGCAGTAAGTTTTGGAGGGAAAGAATGCTGCTTAACAACAAAGAGGGAAAAACCAGCTTAACTCAAACCAAGTGTTCCAATTTTGTCTTGTCAGCCTACTAGCAAAGTTATTATAATTTGTGACTATACAGTAGCAATTGGCCTAAAAATTCAGATGGATTTATTATATAATTTGTGGTATAGATTTTAAGGTGCACTTTATTTTTCACTTAAATATTTTAACATTGAGAATTTTGACATATGCTTCTGCAGACATCTGTAGGAATTGGGAATAGAAACCCAGTACATTAATTGAAAAGCACTGGCTGCAAAGCATTGTTTTTGACTGCTATGTACTTTGATATGAGATTAGTGTTTGGCATCAAGTAAGTCATCCCTGATTTGTGAGCTTCTGTTTTTCAAAAGGATCACTGCGGTAAATTTTCTTTAATTCATAGTGTATTCCAATAAATGACATAAAAATAAACTTGTGACCCATAAGAACAGACTCCTATAACAGAGCCACACTATGGTCCCACAGGACATACAAAGACATTACAAATACATGATGTAGTAAGGCAATTTTTTTAAAAGGCAGATAACCCTGTGTGCCCAAACTGAAAATCCTTCTCCTCTAAAGGGCTGCAAAAAAAGTCCTTGTCAGTATTGTCTGTTTATCTATTATCAATAAAGTTCTTACTGTGAGTATCTAAAATCCACACATCTAAAACCACTTGTCATTTTTTATTTCATTCCTTTTAAAGAAAAAAAAAAGTACCAAAATGAAAGGAGAAGGAAAAGTAATAAAAAACTGGTATGGATCTACATATGTCTCTGTAGAACAACAGAGTATGAAAGCAATGAACCAGACCCAGATATATGAGTGAATCCCAGACTTTCTGCAAATCATCTCCACAGTACTCTTGAGATAAGTTGTACCAAATAATAAATAAGCTGCGTAGCCAAGCAGAGTAGAGAACAATAACCTGTCCAGTACATTTTATCAATTTTAAGTCATAGTCCAACAGCCAAGGGGAAGCATAGGAATCAGGAATAGAGTTTAATCAGTTGCTATTGCTTGCAAGGACTCCAGAGGCCTTACAGAAAAGACAAATGCAAATCAAGTCCAGTGGTGCACGATAAAAGTAAGTTCAGTCTTGTGGTGAAAATGTTTCTTCTAGGGAGGAATACAGAAAATGTTTCTCTACTGGAAAAATCCAACCAACCATGAAAGTAAATGTTCCCATTCTGAGTTGGTTTTTTGGGGATTTTTGTAAGGAAGAGAAAAGCAGAAAGCATTAAATTTGAAATAGGTCTTCATGTCTCAGGAGGCTATCCTGGGGCATATCTGACACAGGAGGCATCCCTCTCCACTGTCAAAACTGTTCCTCCTTTATGTTAGTTATTCTTGAACTTTACCCTTTCCTATCCCAAGTGAATAGCTTGACCACAAAATTGTCAGGCAGCTCCTCAGGTTTTTCCTCTTTCCCTCCCATGTAATGACCATTGTGCTATTTACATTCAATGGACCAGCTTCAGCAGTAGCTAATGAGGCAGATGCTGTCCCTGCACATTCCTAAACCATACATATGGCAACAGAGTTTTGGTCTGGGAAACTTTGCTGTGGCTGACTGGGCTGTGCTGCAGAGCAATTGGCACGAACTGCTCAAACCTCTTTGGAGTGAGTGAGTGAGTGAGTGAGTGAGTGAGTGAGTGAGTGAGTGAGTGAGTGAGTGAGTGACAGCTGCACCTTGGTCCTCAGCAGAGGAAAGCCTTGTGCTGGCAGGTGAGTGCGGGCGAGCCAGACTGAGGGCCGGCAGTCACAGGGCAAGAATTGCACCCATACCCAAGTTGCTCATTGTCAGCTACCTCTTCTCTGCTCTGCTGATGGTCAGAGTAACACCTCAGATTGGAAGGAGAGCAGGATCCACAGTTGTCAGGCTGATGAATAACTGAACTGATTCTCTTGAAGCTCCAATTAATAGCAAAAAGTCTTTCATAGGAACACCTGTCCAATTAAATAAAATTGATGATTTTGGGACACGGAGGATTAAAAATTTCTTAAACTATCTGCATAACAGACTACAAAATCTGATTTGTTCCCTTCCAGAACCTCAGGATTAGCCCCTAAATATACCTGAATAAAGTCTCTGCAAATAGCTTTATTTAAATGTGAAAGGAAAAATAACTTGTCTTGTTCACTCCATTCTAAGCTTCTAGTGCTCAGCACCCATGAAATGGATTGCTTATGGTGCGATGATGTCTTTTCTGTGCCTTCCAAAGTCTGTGAAGAATGTCTTCCTGGTTAATAGGTTGATTTAAATTGTATATGCTCCAGAACATAAATATGATTATTTATCATACTTGCCCAAGATAATGACAGTAAAGAAGACAAGGCTGAAATTCTTTATGATTTCCTCTCTCCCTGTGTATTGTGTGCTGAATGTCACAACCAGTGACATTCAGCACACAATACACAGATGGCATGCCACATAAAGGATCACATTACCTGTTAAACATTTTTTCTTCCCATTAACTAATTTAACAATATGTCCACACTATGAAAGAAATAGACAAATTACAGAAAACTTCTGTCAGCTTAATCCCGATTGCTAAAACAGGCCATTTGCCCAGATGGGATTGTTTTCTGGCCTATCAGGTTTGAAACATCTAGAAATTCTTCAACCACCAGCCCAGATTCTCACAGTGTTGATTCAGCTCTTCAGCCTTAATTGCATTCAGGCATGTAACTCTCTGGAGAGTTTTGACTGACAGCCTAAATATTGAAGGCTACTCCGTTCTGCGTGCATGTGAGGTGACCTGAATTTTCTAAAACAATGAGCTCTTAGGAGCCTGTTTTAAGTCAGCAGATGCCGTAGGTGACAAAAATCACAGCAAAAGCCCCCGAGACTTTTTTGCCAGAGTGGGCAGTGGACCAATTCAAACAAACATTCCCAGTTTGTTTTAATTTGCTACCTTCTAGAGCAAATAGACTGTTAGTGACTTTGGGGCTGGTGGTACTGTGGGGGCTCCCTCTGTAATCACGAGCACGGCAGAGCTGGGCAGGCTGCTGATCTCTTCTCATCACCGTTTGTTTTCCTATTCTTCTTTTTGCTTCTAAGCAATACAGGAGTATGGAGGGAGCTCATGGATTATTAAGCATTAGCCTACAGGCTAACTTTAAGAACATACATGCCCTCTGTTATTCCTATATCTAAATGTGACCAGAAAGTTGAGAAAAATCAGCAGAAATTAAACAGAGACCAGCTGAAGAGTAACTTGAAACAATTTGAACTCACTGTGGCTATTCTACATTATCCACGTTGAGTATCAGTGTTGTAAACATCACCTTACTTCAGTGTAACTTTTTGCACAGGAAAAGTTGATGATGAAAATAAACATCTGTTTTGTTCTTCTACTCCCTTAGAAGGAGAGTAAGTCGTTTTTAAATAAAAGAAAGCAATTTGGGGGTCACTGACCCACTAACGTTTTTGCACCAGAATCTACTTCTGGTATTTTTTTGAAAATTGTTAGGGGTTTTTTTAATGTCTATTGTCTGTTGTTGTTTTTTGCCTAATTTTACTTGCTCAGTTTCAATAACGACATACACTATGGTATCAAGCTGCTATTGCTATACTAAGTACATTGTTATTTGTTCAACACTTTGCTGTGGTTTCCAGTAACTCTTTGCCAAATAGTTTCATAGAAAGAAAAAATGATCCATCACAAAACCAGCAGAATGTTCACCGAGTGAAGAGCTGCACAGTGCAGTAACAAATATCTGCAAGATCTCCCGTGTTTTTCATGTCAACTGAGACTTGATTTATGCTTGCAGTCTTCTACACAAACCCTTATCTAGAGAAAATCCATTTCCAGCCAAAAGCACAGAATAAAGTTTGGAATGTGATGATCTACGAATTCCTCTCTCTTTGAAACATGTTTAATGTTCAGCCTTATACCTCAACATGGATTTATTTCATCACTCTGTACTTGCCCTGTGTGATTCTGTTTTAAAGATTTGTCTGTATATTTCACTGTTAGCATTTTTTTGAAGAGCATCATCTGGTATGTCCTTGTTACTGGGTACTCCCAGATTCTGATCTGTCATAGGGAAATTCTTTTTTTGTAGTACAGTTACACTAATCCAATGGCTAACCATTTCCAGAAGGGATAGTTCTCTTGTGCCAAGACTCACCACCTACCTAACCCTCAGAGCTCTAAAGTGCTAGAAGACCACTCATTTTCCTCCCGAGTCTCTCCTGAACTGTGTCCACATGCAGTCACTGTGCTGATGGGGGTGAGCAAGGGTAGGACAGCTCTCTCCAAAGGCAGCCAGCAGGCAGGACAGATCTGATGCTTTGTACAATTCCAGGGACAGCCATTCACTTCCATACAGGGCAAGGCACCCTCTGGCAAGCCTTTCTCCATTGAACATGCAAGGCACTTTGAATGACTGATTTAGGTGAGTTATTTAACCCAGATAAAAATGACCCAAATCCCACTTTAGAAACTAAAAGTAATCCTAAGGACACCATGTGATTTGCATTTATTTAGTCCACTTCAGTATTTGACCAGCTATAATGACACAGCTACTTGTTAAACTTGGTAAGTCAGCACTAATATGCTTAAATGTAGGCAAAACAGGTATCACCACTCACACGAAACTAACAAAAATATGAAAATAGTACTATTTTTCACTTGTGTATGATGGCAGTATTCACCACAATTTATTTCATATTGAATTACAAGAATCAAGCTCTGGAAAAGACATCAACTATTACACTTTAATTGTTTGAAAGGTATTATTTTGGTGTCATATTTCATAGGAAAACTATACTTCTCTATTATTCATCTGACATTTAAAGCTTTTTTTATTTTATTCTTTTTTTATATTCTTTCCTAGAAATATAAAGACTTAAATCACAAAAGACAAGTTTTTAAAGGACTTTATTAAATCTGACAACCAACTGGACTTTGTGCAATGAATAAGAAAATCTGATAACTGAGCAACAAAGGACAGTTANATAATATAATTATATATTGATATACAAATATAGCAGAGACTTTTATACACACGATCAGATTCATTATTGTGGGATCCAATTCTAAAAAGTTAATACTGAGAAAACAGTGAACTTTGTAGAGATCTCTTCTGATGCTCTGCAGAGAAGCTCATACGTCACTACATGCATATTGGGTTTCAAACTTACCCTTCAGACATATAAAAATTTTTAGATACTTTCTCTGTCACAAATTCAAATATGTCCTTTATTTTTGAAGAGTGCACTATATGCTTTATCCTCAGGCTCAGCAAGAGATCTGTTATGATTGACTTGATGGTTATATTCCTAATAGGATAAGTCACTGAAAGTACTGTTCTTGTTTCCTAGAGAAATTTCATAAAATTCTTCTTGAAAATGCAGGATGGGACAGGAGCCTTCTGGGATTATATTCATATATTTACTAATCAAGGTTGGTTTCTTTTCTGTCTTCGAAAAAGTCTTTTTTCCAGTTGAATCCAACTTATCTTGGAGGGTACATTTTTTCATGAATCATACCAAACATGCTGAAAAGTACAATATAAATTTATTTGGTTTGGTTTGGTTTGAATTCCCTTGCCCCTGGATGTTAACTGGCATTCCCAGGTTCAGTGCACTCAGTCAGTAACTTGCTCAGTCTGCGTCTTCTTTGTTTTCCAGAGGGAACACTTCTCCTACTTCAGCTCCTGTTCTTGCTGGAAGAGACATCTCTAAATGGCTCTGAGTCTTTTACTTGGATTTAAGTAAGTTTTCCCATTCAACACTGGACTCATTATTTTTAGGAATTGCTGGAAAGATTGACTGCATCTTACTTTGGAATTCTNTGCAGTTTTACATATCTTCAGTTCGGCAAATACAACATTTGAGTAAGACATTACTCTTTCTAGTTTACACCCACACCTCATGAGATCACTGCAGTGTGGAAAATGTCACATTGCTTCTCCTAGTAGAAGAGCCACAGAAATGACTGGGACACAAAAAATTTGTCCTGCCCATATACTTTCTTGGCTGAAAACATTTGCGTAGGACTGGGTNTGAAAAGTACAATATAAATTTATTTGGTTTGGTTTGGTTTGAATTCCCTTGCCCCTGGATGTTAACTGGCATTCCCAGGTTCAGTGCACTCAGTCAGTAACTTGCTCAGTCTGCGTCTTCTTTGTTTTCCAGAGGGAACACTTCTCCTACTTCAGCTCCTGTTCTTGCTGGAAGAGACATCTCTAAATGGCTCTGAGTCTTTTACTTGGATTTAAGTAAGTTTTCCCATTCAACACTGGACTCATTATTTTTAGGAATTGCTGGAAAGATTGACTGCATCTTACTTTGGAATTCTTTCATCTATAAAAGAGATTTTAAAATAAAATCAGTTAGCTGCTACTAAGGAACAAATAAAGTAGCACCATGAACCCCAGGTTTATCCCACAAAACAAGCTGTGTGAGGTAAAAAATAAGTAAAAAGTTTTTAAAATAATAGAAAACTAGGACTTTCCCTCTGATTATGTTAGTTCAATTAACAAAGTGAAAAAAAGCATTAAGGGACCCACAATAATCACCCCTGCTAATGCACCACACTGGGGGTGCCTGATTTGGAGTGCTTGCCTGAATGATCCACTGCTGTTACATGAATTATTACACACACACACACACACACACACACACACACACACACACACACACACACACACACACACACACACTCACTCTTAAAATGCTTTTGTTTGGAGGAAAATTACCTCCATGGAATGTGCCCCTATTTTGACTGCAATGCCTTTTTCTACACTTGTAATGGATGAAAGGTCCAGTAGTCTGTTCAAGGATTTTAAAACAAGTGCTAAAGAAAAATACTGTTCAGCTCTGACAGCTTAGGTTTATCCCATGTGGATAAAGGTGACAAAACAAAGTCTCATTTAAACGTATATAACAGTAGGAAAGAAAACAAGATTCATAGCGATATATGGGACAAAGTTTTTCTTTCATTGCTGTTAAAATGCTGTGGAAGAGGAAGTATTTCCATATTATACATATAATACATTTATTATTATAGATATAGATAGATATATGATATTTATAATTTATATTTATGGTAAGAATTTTATCACCGATGTCTGATTCAATAGTCCTGGAACACCAGAACCAAACATGCATTTAAATAAAAATCACTACTATCAAAATATTTAGATTTAGTGAGCTTCTTTCTTCCAGGAGTTTTACCCGTATTTTTACACATAATATATATTTTAAAGGATAGGCAGGGAAAAACCAGATCAGTGAAAATCCTGTTACACAAACAGCAGGATGTACAGGGGAAGTTTTGGACTGCTATTTTTAGGAAGCTCTATGACAGAATCTATGACATTCACACAGAGAAGACAGGATGTGGTATTCAAGCACTGGATGCAATGACCTCTTGAAGAGCAAATGCTCTCTCAGGCAGTATGTCCCACAGAGAGGTTCCAGGAAATCTAGATATTCCAAACAGCCACACAGGCATCTACTCTCATATGCCTACATTTTGTGTTATTATAGGTCATCAGTATTTATACAAATACCTCTGGGTTGTTTTCTCTTCAAGTCCTTCTGTGTATAAGTAATTCCGACAAAGAATTGGTACTTCTCTACAGGCATGCTACCAGAATGCAATTATTCAAGTTACACTGATACAAAGAATTTACAAAACCATTTACAAAGAAATTACCAGTCCTTTAGTAAGACAGTAGCTAACTATGACAGATGAAAGCATTTCAGAATCCCAGTTTTTGTGTAAGAATGCCTGGGTACTGCTAATCAAATAAAAATATATATTTTATAAAGTAGGAGGAAAATTCAGAGTCAAATTATCCTTTTTGCTTTTTCCTGATTTTGTTCCTAAGTAAAACTAATTCACTCTCTGTTTTATATTTCATTCTGATCAGATAGTTGTTTTGATTAATTATTCCTTCTCGGTTTTTAAAAATTTTGGCCATCGCCCACAATTGTTCCTAAACTAACATTTTTGCTTCTCATGTAAAACTGAGAAGCTCTCATAGACAGCCAATGTTTCCAAGAATAATAAACACCAGTATCAGAGCTGACGTAGAGGAACAGCCCAAATTACATTAAACAATTGCTGCCGATTCAATACAAGTATTTACAGTAGGAAATGTTTTAGGAGCTTTGGCTTAGCTATTTTTTCCAGTCCTATGTAATTAAGTTATCCCAGCTCGCTGATGGGCAGAAAGCATTCAATTTACTTAACATTTTTTGCTTCCTAAGGAGTGATTCAACTCTTCTACTCTTTCATTTCACTCTAAGTATTATCTGGGTGTTTGGAACACAGGAATGGTCAAATACTAACCTGATGTAAAATGCTGTAGCTCTGTTGATATAACCAAAATAAAACACTCAGCATCAACCAATGATCTGGTGCAATGTGGATTTTCTGGCTGCTTCTAAACTCAGACTTAAATTTCTCTTAGTGAAAAATTTAAGTGATGCACTCATAAGCCCTAGAAGACACCTCCGTTACCCCACTGAAGATGCACAAAACCAAAGGGAAACTAAAAGCAATTGTATAAAGCCTCCAAAAAGAAGATGATGGATGGAGCAACTCAGAAATCTGCAGTGATTCCTTAGTGACAACCACCTCATAATTAACTTGCCAAACCCTAACTCTTGAATGCAAAAAGCAGTCTTTTCTGGGAAATAAAACACTACAACTCAGTTCTGAAAGAAAAAAAGGTATTTATTTAGAAAGCACTGAAACACTGCCAGCAGCTGCAGATTTAAGAATATTAGAGTGATTCTGTCCCCTCAGAACACAGAATTTATGTTCTGGAGGTAAAAGCGACTAATTTCCTGGAAAAGCAATTTTTCCTTAACATGTGGATCAGATCTGAAATATTCAATGTCTTTCTTTTGCTTTTAAGACTCCCTGAGAAATTTCCTCAGCCTTGTCTTCTCAGACTTTGATGCTTATTTGTAAAAACACTTTGAAAGTGATGCCAGACTCAGTGTTTCATTTGCCACTTCCTCTCCTACCTGCTCTTTCCACAAGCCCACTCTGCACAAAAATAGTTTTTCACTGTGATTCACAACTTTGACCATATTTATGTTTTTCCACAGATTTTCTTCCTTTGTGATTCCTGGACAGTGATGTATTTCAATAAATTGTAATGCTAAGCTGATCACTACTGTGCATTGTCTTCTCAGTGTAACACTTTAGGCTGTCAGCTCTTTAAGAAGGACATTATCTGCAGTGACTGGCGTGGGTCTCATTAATACTGACTTCACAGTATGTCTGAAACAGGGCCAATTTCTTCCCAGTACAAATGTCACAGCTACTAACTCTTACTAGAAGCTTTCATTTCTATAGCCCTTAAAAAATACTGCACCTGATTATTTCTCTCCTCAACAGTTTTTGAGTTCTCACCAGTAAGACATTAAGCAACTTAATTAGTACCAGTCACGGACTTCTATATCCCCCCCTCATCCCAGTCAGAAAGTGCAGTCCAGTGTTTCATTAGGGCTTTGGTCTGGACCTCTAAGGTATCTTCCCCTTTCTTTCCTCATCAGCTTCTGAGTTTCTTCCTTCATTTCCACATTCGTGCTTGGTGCTCTCCCAAATGCACTTCCAAATCTCAGTCACTGTCTTCCCTGCACTCAGCATTCCTGTAAAACTCACTTATCTTAAACTATGGAGAAAGCTTTCAAAGAAAACTATTCTCTGATGTCACAGAACTGGTGTATACCCACATAAATAACCATGAAAATCACATCCCTAAGTTCCTGTTCCTTCTCTCCCACTGACAATGTGTGCCTGCTTACAAACCATTCTAATATCCCATTTTAGGCTGTAACTTCTTAATGGATGAACTTTATGATCTTAGAGGTCTTTGCCTGTCTAAATGATTCTGACTCTTTCAGTTAGAGACATGGAGCTCAGTCTTCTGGGCCTTGACTGATCAAACTCTATTTAATAGATTTTTATATTTAGGACTAAATTTGGCCTCCAAAGTACCTCAGACTGGCTTCCAGGTTGTTCTTGCTTGTATTTAGTTGACACTGTCATATTAGGCCCATTGCAACTTCAAGTAATATTGTATCTAAAGTAATATTTGTCTACTAATCATTTAAGTTCGTCCTTCAACAAACTGGGCTTACCAGTGTCCAGTCCTCTGGCGGTGTGATGAGCTTCTTGTGAAGATGATTAATCAGCTTTCTGTTCTATTAACACTGAACACTTGAGGTGTGAGAACTGGGACCTTGTCTTTACTTGCTTTAACTCTTGGAATAAACACACTTCTTG
This sequence comes from Leptocoma aspasia, assembly GCA_013399835.1. Taxonomy (NCBI): domain Eukaryota; kingdom Metazoa; phylum Chordata; class Aves; order Passeriformes; family Nectariniidae; genus Leptocoma; species Leptocoma aspasia. Next base: position 361,660 of record VXAX01002325.1, on the reverse strand, counting down.
ATGAGGGAAATTCTGCAATTAGGAATCTCTGTCTTGCCCTGCCTTTTCTTTTCAGCAGATGTGCAATGAGAGAGGTCTCTTCTCCTCCCTCCTCCCTTCCCAGAAATCTGTATTCCCTCCAGATTCCACAAAACTCATGTCAGTGGTCTCAAATCAAAAGGTTTTAATTTAATTACAAGAGCTAAAGTGCTGAAATGTTTTGAATAACTCACAAAATGGCTGCCTCTTTATTATTGTCAGCCACACTGGCACTGGGGTACTCAGTTCAACTGTGATAATGTCTTCAATTAATAGTGCACTAAACCAAGCACTAAAAGCTGAATGCATTTTACCTCTTCCTGCTGCCTTCAGGACCATAGGCCACTCTCAACTGCTGCTCCTGAACCTAGTGGTACATGAACAATTTGTAACACATTTCTTAACGTTCCAGCATGCTCCATTCCTGCAGGCAACTCTCTGAAGTGAATTTCACTCAAGTGAATTTTATTTTTTTGTCACAGATATTACAGAGCTTTACGCTGTTTTTTCTTGCCAAATAAATTACAGTAACTGTTCTACCTCTGTCAGGCTTCTTTCTAAAAGGGTATCATCTACCTTACTGCATTAAATAATCTGTAATAGCTACAGATCACTGTTATTTTCTTATCTTAACCTAATGATCCTGCCTCAGATGGCAAAAATATGGGGACCTAAAAGCATCTTCCATTTAATAATCTCTTTTTAATGTACATCGTTGACAGAATGTCACACCAAAATTGGGATAGGACTATTACTGAGAGCACTTACATGGCCGTTCATATTAAAATGAATGGAAGAGGGGCTAAAAGAGTCTATTTGATTCCTAGAATGAAAGTTTTACGAAGAAATGTTCTCTTTAATGTCTGACATTCATAATAGGCCAATGCAGATTCCAGGAATTATTAGTTTCCTATTTTAGTACTCATCAGTAAGAACTGCTTACATTAGCTTCCAAGTGAAATGAGGTTAGATGCCCTGAACTGGAATATCAAGTGGCAGCAGAATGCAGTATGTACATGCCCTCAGTTCTCCTCAGCCACCATCCATTTCACAAGGCATGAAGATGAGGCAGGCTGCCCTGGATTTAAATGCATCAGTGAGGATTGCTCTTGCCACCTTTTCCCAAATCTTAAAATGATTGCTGTTGCCCTTGTTAGCAAATGATTACCAAGGGCCACATCCAGAAATAGCAAGTTATTTGTAGAAAATAACAAGTGCTGAGCCCTTGCAGGATTGAAGGAGCAGAGCAGCCAGCCTGGCAGCTGAAGGCAGTTGTCCTTCTCTCAGTGTAAAATGGGGCACTCACTAAGGGTCACTCTGTGCCAGCTTTGGAATAATATGGAAGATAGAGCTCTGGTTCACATTCTTACATCTTGCACTTCACTGGGAACGTTTGGATTATTCAGAACTACAAGTCTATGAAAATGGTCCCGAGAGTGTCAATCCTGGCAGTAAACAACCTAATATTTTCGATGTACTCTCATAGTACCCTGTTCAGCACCTATTTGCTAATTCCAGCATTTCAGGCTTACATAGAGGAAAGCAGCAGCAGAATTGTATTAAAACATTTAGAGAAGTCAAGAGCTCATACTGGCTCCTGTCTCATGGAGGCTCACACATGTGTTTAACCTTATGCAGTGTTGAGCACCCTCTTTGAAATCAGAGGGCTATTTACAGTGCCTAAAATTAAACAAAACACATAGACATATTTTCCCACAAATTTATCTCCATAAATCCTGTATAAGTGCGTAAAACATGTCCTGTGCTTTTTAAAAGAAAAACAACATGAAAACAACCTAAATGAACTTTACAGGGAGAGGGAGAGAGGACCAACATTGTTTAGAGCAAAGCTGCCACAGTTCCCAAACAGTTGTAAGTATGCAGTAGCCTCCCACAGCGACTCCATATTCTGTCTTCAATTACTGGTGAACTACAGAGAGCTGTCAAGTCACAGGGGTCAGGCTCCCTCTTTTCCAATTACTGGATCACATGAAGAGATAAAACACATGAAATACTTTTCCTCATGTTACTTTTCCATGAGTGCAGAAGACATGTTGCTCATTCATAAATGGGAAGAGAGCTGATCTACACCACAAACATGTTTTACTAGCCTCACTTTGGTTTCATTTCTGTGCAAATGTGCCTTAGATCCCAAAGTGGGAAGAAGATGCTATTCCAGTAAAAAAGCCTAAAGAAAGTACAACTGTTCTGGGTTAAGGCTAGCTTATTTTGAATTTAAGAAAAGGATATGGTTAGCTAATGATGTTCAAATTTTTATTCACAGAGACAGTAATTTTTTAAACTGGAATCTAAAAAAAAAAGTAATTTCCTTAGGTTCAGAAATACAGGAGTGTTCTTTTCTCTTTTATACATTCCCATGTTGATATTTCTGAAATAAATGTGAAGGACTTAAATTTTTGTAGTATATGGTATCTTAAAGTAAAGGTTTTTGTGCCATGCAGAACAATGGAGTGTGGATATCACGGAAGAATGTGCCATTTATTTCTGCAGAATCTTACTTTCAAATCTGGGTGCCTGGAAAGGACATCCACATGATTAGTCTATTATGGTGTATTAGTCACTGCCCCTTAGTCACCCTGGGCAATTTGAAAAATTTGTCTTGAAATAATTTTAAATTTAAAGTAGTTAAATATCCAAATTTATAAAGCTAGCTGGTGAATGGACCCAACATCTCAGGATGAGTGCCCCAACCCTATAAACTCTTCTGTGCTATAATGTGGATTTCTGAATTAAATTTGAAAATACTAATTGTCTGCTGAGCAACCTGAGTAATTTTTTTTCCCTCGGTATGTCCAGGAATTAATTATATATATCCCCCACAAGTGAGATATAAAGGCAGAGGAAAGGGCCAGCAAAAGCCCAAAATTCTTCAGTGAGGCTTCAGCTTGACGGGGCTTGACGGGGGCTGCATCGCCTTGACAGGGGCTTAATTCCATGTAGGGAGCTGCCAGAGCCAGTGTGACGCGCAGAGGCAGGCAGGGACAGCCAGGTGCCCCCAGGCAAGCAGAGCAGCCGGGGTCTCAGCCCACAGCAGGGCACGGCAAGCACGGCCACGCACCACGCTTAACACACAGGAGCCAGGTGCAGCATGAGCAACTCACACCCGTCGGAGAAGCCTGGATTCCAATTTTACCTGTACGTGCACAGTCTGCAGTCACACGTGGCCAACACGTGGATCAACCCACTCGTCCACACAGGGTGACACAGAGGCATTTCAGACCACAGGCTTCCCAAGGGGTTGGTGGCACCCAACAGCTGCGAGTCTCTCCCAGGACACAACAGCGAAACTCCTCAAGACAGCTACAGTTGCAGCCTTTCCATTTCTTGAAATACTCTCTTACAGCTGTCCCTATTCATAAAGCAGACTGTAGCAGCTTTCCAGTACAAAAATTATGATCTTAATCCTTGAATAAGCATTCTGCCTTATCAAGTAAACAGTGAAGTTCATTGGTTTCATTTTTTTTCCTTCTTGAATAAAACACTAGCAGTACATATGTGTGGAGGCAAGTCTTCTCCAAACCAATTAGGCAATATAAGCAGCAGAGAAAAATGCAGTACAAACAGGAGAAAGAAGTGCTAACTTGTACTAGTACTCCATCTTCTTTCTAAGAGCTTGAGTTTACATAAGCATTGAGGAAATAAAAGAGCATTTAAAAAATGGGCAGATTTGATTTATACAGAAATACGTGATCATTAAATAGCAAGGAAAAGGTAAGTTTCTATTATGCTATCAGACACAAGCACAATAGGGAATAGAAATTTCATAAATTGTATTCTTGTGAGGATTAAATACAACAATAATTAAAAACTTATAACAAAATATTTAGGAATTACTCTAGGATGAGTCTAATTATTTTAGGAGATATGGTGCTTGTATAGCAACATTTCCTCATTTATGAAATAGAGTAAAAATTTCAGCCACTGCAATATGCCTACATTGGGATTTATAAATCTTAGTACAATTTAGAGATGCCACATTTGAAGACTATGTCTCCATGCTCTCATCTTCTTTTTTAAATTAATCCATCCTTAAAGCCAATACTCCTTTGTATTTATACTGTGCCTATGACTATACTTTCACAAAATTATAACAAATATCTCTCGACATAAGCAGGGGGATGTTATTTTTATGTGTAAAATGGTGACTCAGAGGATAGATTTTTTCTGGAGAAAAGCAGTTCACTTAGGAAATGTTCTTACCATCAAAGCCACAACAAGCATATATTCTCTGCATTGCTTTTAATTGGTTTAGATGTCTCTTTATGGCTATGCAATTGTTTTAGACTCTTAATATTTTAAAGGTTAAGATCAATTAAAAACAGGATATTTCATTAGGAGATAGCATAAACTAATATTTGATATTAGTCACAAATTGCTGAACAATTCTTCTAACTATTTTTCCAGCTTTCCAAAGAACAGCAACAATCAGAACCTCACAAACCTACATATGAATCATCCCAGCCTTTTTCTTACGGGACAGAGAATGCTTTTATTTTTGAGGAAATGAAACCTAATTTATTGAGGACATGAAGAACAAGAGGGCTTTTAAAGCATAATCTATCTTGTTTGTTAATTGTTGTACACTTCAGTCTACAAAGGCTGAGGGCATTGTTCTGCTTTTAAAAGAAGGTTCATAATTGCTGGCAGCTTAAAAAAAAAGAAAGAAAAAAGAACATCAGACATTAGTAGGTACGTTTTAGTATCTACCAAGTACTCTATAGCTGTGAGTTTAATTTAAAAGGAAGGTTTACAACTCCAAAGTTAACTTCTAAAAAATTCTAGAAAACTTATAGAAAACTGTCACCTGCTGTAGGTGACCCTGCCTTGGCAAGGGGATTGGACTACATGATCTCCAGTGATCCCTTCCAACTCTAGTTATTCTGTGATTCTATGACACTAAAATTTTTCCCAGTAATAAAAAAGTGTGGTGGATCATAACACTAGCAGAATAAGTAAATAAAATAAAAAAGGTTTAATTTTTGGAAACTTCAATGAAAATGCTTGTTTAGTTCAACTGTAACAACAGCGGGTTGAAGATATTTTGAATAGTTTACTTTTAAAAATTTTTACTGAGTAAAATGCCATTTATTCTTTAACTGAAAATTTTAAATTTCATTGAACAGCTCATATGCAGAATGTTGAAACAAGATGTTTCAACAACTACTCAACTTTAAAATAAACCTGAAATTATAAATTGGCCAAACCCAACCTTTTCTACAAAGTTTCTTTCAATACTTCTGTGTTTTGCATCAGCAAACAGCCATCCCACTGCACCAGGAGTGGCTACCTACATGGTTTGGATGTTGCAAGCTCAAAACCAGTAAGGTAATGCCATGGAAGATAATATCACGATGTGGAAGTTGTTAAATAGCAAATAAAACTTGTTGAAAACGATGGTGCCATTTTATTTTAAGCCAGACTTATTTCAAGCTTGTGTTTAACATGGCATGTGTCCTTCCACATTGTAAGGTGCCTCAGAGAGGAAGGCTGTAGGTATGTCTGGATGAGTCTCAGATTCAGATCAGGAGCGCTCTTTGGAAGCCAATCTCCCAGTTGACCTGTGTAACCACTGCACAGTCTCGAAACACACGACCAGCAGTTTTTTAGGGTGACACAAATCTGAAGAAGCATTCTAGCAGTGCACGTAACATAGTCCAACTGCCAACAGGCATTCAAGCCGTGGGGCAAGGCCAGTGTCAGTCCAAATTTTGAAAATTCCTGGAATGGTTGTAGATATCAGGTCCTCAGCCTGCTAATGTTTCACTGTCCCAGTGCTGCTGGTCAGTGATACTGATAGATAGAGTTTCTATGCTCAGAGATTATCAAAGGTGATACAAATTTAAATATTTTCCCAAGCAATTGCAGGAAGCAAGTTTAAAAAGTCTGACTATCACTGACACCCGATTATTTTCTGCAAGAATTACAATATAAAAGTCTGTAAGCACCATCTCCTAGGTTCTAAAAAAAGATTTCTTTTATGCTACTGAAAAACAGAACTTAAACCATTATCAAACTAAGTTCTCACTGAACCATCACTTCTTCATTTCAGAATAAGAGTTGAGTGGAATTTAATAGCGTTTATTACTTATCAGCCTATCCTCAGATTACAACAGTGGTAACTGCAATCAGGGAATGTTAACAATTTAACCTGAGACAGTGTAAAATCTTTTATATTCCTTGCCAAGACATAAAGATCAGTTACTTACTCTCACCCCTGGGTTTTGATGCTGGCATAAAAGCAGCGGACTGTAAAGCTATAGGGAACCACCTTTAACTATAAAGCCATTTAAGAGCTGGAAGCAGGCATTGTCACAGCACTGTTTAAGAACTAATAAACCACAAAGATTAAACAAAAATCTAGAGTCACCAAATCTGGTGAATCACCTCAATGCCTGGAAGGAATCTTAACAACAACTCACTTCTAGGGCAAACACAGGCTGTCTCAGAAGGTGTGAGGATGAGGCATCCTGAACGGTGGCTTCAGTTTCCTTCCACGACACAAACTGCTGAGCAATCACGCCACTAACACAGATTAATTACAACTCATCAAGGAAATATCACTCCACTTTGTCGTTTCATCGCTGACTTTGGGAGCAATGACAAGATAATTGAAACAGCCACAAAGCTTAGGGTAATGCACACTTTATCAATGACTCGCTGTCCCATCAGTAATTCACGCTGCCAGGAAACGTGTATCCCACCATTAGAAGCATTTTGGCAGCGATGGCCAGCGAGGCCGCTGTGCTGGGCTGTGGCGGGGGCAGCACGGTTCGGCAGTGCAGCACGGCGTGCCTGGAGCCCGCCTGCCTGCGGGACACAGCCCGCACTCCCGGGATCGGGGATGAGCCGGGCCCCCGGCGCGGCCGCTGCAGTTCCGGCCGGCGCCACCGGGTGTCGCTGCGGGGCAGCGGCGGCGCCCCGGCCGCGCCCGGCCCCGGGGGAGCCGCCGGGAGCGGGGCGGGAGCACCAGGGCCAGAGGGCGGGAACGCACAGCCCAGAACCCAACCGGGACCGGGGCGCTGCAGCGCCCGCCTGGCTCAGTTCTGCCTTCCAGNGACACTAAAATTTTTCCCAGTAATAAAAAAGTGTGGTGGATCATAACACTAGCAGAATAAGTAAATAAAATAAAAAAGGTTTAATTTTTGGAAACTTCAATGAAAATGCTTGTTTAGTTCAACTGTAACAACAGCGGGTTGAAGATATTTTGAATAGTTTACTTTTAAAAATTTTTACTGAGTAAAATGCCATTTATTCTTTAACTGAAAATTTTAAATTTCATTGAACAGCTCATATGCAGAATGTTGAAACAAGATGTTTCAACAACTACTCAACTTTAAAATAAACCTGAAATTATAAATTGGCCAAACCCAACCTTTTCTACAAAGTTTCTTTCAATACTTCTGTGTTTTGCATCAGCAAACAGCCATCCCACTGCACCAGGAGTGGCTACCTACATGGTTTGGATGTTGCAAGCTCAAAACCAGTAAGGTAATGCCATGGAAGATAATATCACGATGTGGAAGTTGTTAAATAGCAAATAAAACTTGTTGAAAACGATGGTGCCATTTTATTTTAAGCCAGACTTATTTCAAGCTTGTGTTTAACATGGCATGTGTCCTTCCACATTGTAAGGTGCCTCAGAGAGGAAGGCTGTAGGTATGTCTGGATGAGTCTCAGATTCAGATCAGGAGCGCTCTTTGGAAGCCAATCTCCCAGTTGACCTGTGTAACCACTGCACAGTCTCGAAACACACGACCAGCAGTTTTTTAGGGTGACACAAATCTGAAGAAGCATTCTAGCAGTGCACGTAACATAGTCCAACTGCCAACAGGCATTCAAGCCGTGGGGCAAGGCCAGTGTCAGTCCAAATTTTGAAAATTCCTGGAATGGTTGTAGATATCAGGTCCTCAGCCTGCTAATGTTTCACTGTCCCAGTGCTGCTGGTCAGTGATACTGATAGATAGAGTTTCTATGCTCAGAGATTATCAAAGGTGATACAAATTTAAATATTTTCCCAAGCAATTGCAGGAAGCAAGTTTAAAAAGTCTGACTATCACTGACACCCGATTATTTTCTGCAAGAATTACAATATAAAAGTCTGTAGGCACCATCTCCTAGGTTCTAAAAAAAGATTTCTTTTATGCTACTGAAAAACAGAACTTAAACCATTATCAAACTAAGTTCTCACTGAACCATCACTTCTTCATTTCAGAATAAGAGTTGAGTGGAATTTAATAGCGTTTATTACTTATCAGCCTATCCTCAGATTACAACAGTGGTAACTGCAATCAGGGAATGTTAACAATTTAACCTGAGACAGTGTAAAATCTTTTATATTCCTTGCCAAGACATAAAGATCAGTTACTTACTCTCACCCCTGGGTTTTGATGCTGGCATAAAAGCAGCGGACTGTAAAGCTATAGGGAACCACCTTTAACTATAAAGCCATTTAAGAGCTGGAAGCAGGCATTGTCACAGCACTGTTTAAGAACTAATAAACCACGAAGATTAAACAAAAATCTAGAGTCACCAAATCTGGTGAATCACCTCAATGCCTGGAAGGAATCTTAACAACAACTCACTTCTAGGGCAAACACAGGCTGTCTCAGAAGGTGTGAGGATGAGGCATCCTGAACGGTGGCTTCAGTTTCCTTCCACGACACAAACTGCTGAGCAATCACGCCACTAACACAGATTAATTACAACTCATCAAGGAAATATCACTCCACTTTGTCGTTTCATCGCTGACTTTGGGAGCAATGACAAGATAATTGAAACAGCCACAAAGCTTAGGGTAATGCACACTTTATCAATGACTCGCTGTCCCATCAGTAATTCACGCTGCCAGGAAACGTGTATCCCACCATTAGAAGCATTTTGGCAGCGATGGCCAGCGAGGCCGCTGTGCTGGGCTGTGGCGGGGGCAGCACGGTTCGGCAGTGCAGCACGGCGTGCCTGGAGCCCGCCTGCCTGCGGGACACAGCCCGCACTCCCGGGATCGGGGATGAGCCGGGCCCCCGGCGCGGCCGCTGCAGTTCCGGCCGGCGNGCACCAGGATCAGGGCCGCCCAGGGACACCGGCTGCACATCCCGCTGCCTTCACGCCGAGGCGCGGCTGGTGTGGGCAGCGCTCAAAGCACACAAAGCACACCTTGGACTGCACTTCTCCAGCCTCAGTGACCAGCTCTGCTCTCCTCCTCGGGCCCAGCCAGCCCTGCCCCGGTGTGCTGCGGGCCGGCCAGGACGGGAACTGCCCCATGGCCGCTCTGGCCACTCCAGTGCCGCGTCAAGATCTGCTGGCTCCGTTACTCCTTTTGGTGTGACTTCTGCCAATCCGTCACACCTCATTTTCCACTGAGGCTTCTCGTACTTTACTCTTTCAGATGACTCGAGCCGTTAAACACTTAACAATTCAGTCTTACTTGGAACTCCCCTTGGAACAACCCCTGCAAGTGGAAGTCAAGTCCTTTATTCACCAAGATACCACCCAGAGAGTCACAGGGACTGAGCTGGCAAAGGATTTGAGAGAGTGCTGGAGCAGAGGTACTCCTACATGCAAATGAAGCATCCTTCTTGTTTGCTAAATGAAACACCTGCACTGCTTACAATCAGAATTTTACTATCCTTCACAATTTAATACTGAGAAACAATTTAAGATCAAGGGACTGTATAAGCTGTCAATAATGTTATCAATACTGCTCTTAAACAGATGACTCTGCTGCCTAGCAGGGCCAGGTCACTAATTAGCAGGTCCCAGGGGCAGTTTGTTAAGGTGAAGAGGCTGGGCATAACCTCTTCTTCTCTCTGTCCAGCTGCCAAAACTTTTGATATTAAATTCACACAGGTTCCTGATATCAAAATGAGTGAAGTTTCCCCTCAAGTTACATCTAGTATAGCACACTGAGAGACTAAAGTCTGCCTTGAGTCCATAGTTTTCAAATCTTGATACCTGCTGCTAGATTTGAAATTGTGACTTGAAATTTTACAGGTATTGGAAACTTGCATGGACTACAGAGCCAGTGAATTCACAGTTCTCAAGTACACTGAAGACTCAAGACATTTTATTTAGGTAAATCTGTAAAAGCCTCCTTTTAAAATGTTTAACTGAAATTACAATGTTCATTTGAAAATATCAAGCTTAGGGCAAAATCTATGGTGTCTTCCATGCTCTGAACAGTTTATGTGGAAAGAAACTTTATTTCACTCAGTCATAAATTCAGTTTCCTAAAAATAAAACTTTATTTATTTTTGTGAGCATCTAATAATTATTAGACATAACATATGCACTGCAATTTACTCAAAAATCAGTATTGTGACTGTTAATCTATTATCTCTGCTTACATGTAAGCAATTAAGAATTTTCAAAAGTATCACAATGTTCCCCAGAAATTTCAGAAAAACATATCAAATAAAAACAGGCTCTTCTGAAAATGAGCATATGCCTAAGGGTCTAATTTATTTCTAATGCTATGAACCTCTTTGGTCAGAATATTTCCTTTTGTAACATGCTTCTTCTTTTGTACCTCCAGCAATTTTAAACATGTATATAGTTGATTTTAACAGCTAGTGACAGAAAATTTACCAATTGCTGGTTTTTGATTCTGCAATTATGAATAGCACTATTGTATGTGTTTCCTTTCTGCAGTGAAAATTTAAAAGTCTATAGTTAATGCAATAAATATCTCAGTGGAAAGCAGAGAGAGCTGTTCCAAATCATCTCTTGACAGAAATCTACTCCCTTCAGTATCTGCAATTCTCACCATGCACTACAGTGAAACATAAGCACTCCACAACAGAAAACAATACTAACAGACATTTGCAAGAGCCTCTTAAAATACAGCTTTCCCTCACCTCCTTTCAACACTAGCACAACACAGAATATAATAAGGTGCACCTTTCTGACCAGGAACACTCAACAATTGTCTAAAATGCTTGCAGTTTGCTTCTGACACAGAGTCCTTGCTGTCGGAAGCCCCGTGAGACTCAGCCACGTCCTGGGGCTTGGCCATGTCGAGCTCATGTGGGTGTTCCCTGGCAGGCAGCCTCAAGAAGAGCCTCACAGGGAAACCAGTAACTGTGGGTCTAGGCCAGTACTTCTCAAGGAAGTAAAAATTAAGCTTACCAAGAAACATAACGTAAATTGCAGACTAGGGTCAGAATCTGCTGTCCTTCAGCAGAACCAGACACTCTGACAGAATGAGAAATCAGAATTGGCAGCATAGTGCGAAATGAGTCCTTCTGAGTGGTGATATGACTACCAGCAAATTGAGTGAACTGCTGTAGCTCAGCATGCAGAGTATAAACTCCCACTCTTGCTCGCCTTTTCCCACATTCCACCACAGCTGCATATGGAGGACTTCAGCTTCAACAAAATGCGTTGTAGTTGCCTCCTATGTCCTACTCTACCATGCTTTTTTGGTGTTCAGCCTTCCCTTATCTGTTCCTACTGAGAATCAACACTGAAAGCCAAGAAATATAGGATTGTGTAATGCTGTATTTGGAACTTAAATTGTGAGCTACAGGATACATCACCAGAGTAGACAAGAAATGATGACTTGAATAAAGGTATTAATGAGAACAGTACTAAGATGAAGTAGGATCATCTTTCTCCTTTATATATGCTTTACTGAATATATAAATAATTCCCACGTAAGGTAAAGGAAGTCTATTCATTCCTAGTCCTAAAGAGGATGCAAACAGTTCTCCCAAACTCATAGCTGCAGGGGACTCTTTAAGACATGGCTCATTACTAGGGGCAAACAAAAATGCTCACATGAACTTTAGTGTTCACACTCAACATTGTGAGATACTGGAACATAATCAATTTACTGAAGATAGCTGTAGCTGGTATCCTGGGAAGTACAAATGCTTCCCAAGCTTCTTTGCCTTGATGTGACATGTCAAGGACCACCATTCTAATGCACAGGATACTCAATCTTCTGTCCCCTTGCCGCTTCTAGAAAGCAAGCTGGTTTCCTTTCTCTTTTTCTTACATCCTCTGTGCCCTGATGCAAAAAATAGAACTTGGACAAATAAACATATTGCTCTAAAAATAGGATTCAGGGGGGTAGCCTTCAGTTCGATAAGCAAAGTTAGCAGCTGCTATTTTGATCTCTAAATTAGAACACTGGCTCTTTTGTGAGGTGTCTAAGACATCTGTGAAAATAAACAGAAAGCAGGACAAAACTGTTCCTCCCCCTAAACTGTCTTCTCCCACAACATGACATTTTTTGCAGACGTAAGAACACCTTCCCTGTTTGCACACATTCTGGCTAGTCATTCTACAGGTGTTGAATGAAGGTGCAATTCTTAGGCTGAAGTAGTATAGAGATGCCATCCTAAGATCCATTACCCAAGGAAAAATATGGAGTTGAGGGGATCATACTTGCTACTCACACTGTGCACGCCCAGAGCCTTCCAGATGGCAAAACTCAGCAATCCAACTCCGCACCATGCGTAGAGTGAGCCCCACCCTAGGGCTCGTAAGGCCAGTGATGAACCACTCTCTGGTAGTGCAGCTGTGGCAGTAATCCCCTAGAACCAAAGATAAAAAGTTCATGATAAAGTGAACAATAATTGGGAAAAAATAAAAACTAAGGAAGTTGGTGATTTAGATTTTTTCTTGACCTGCCAGTTGCACTAGTGTGGCCACAGAAAATCTTATTGCTGCCAGCACACCTCAAGAGCCAAGAAAGGGGCTGGATGAAGTGCCTTCCTACCAGGAACAGATTTCACAGTTGCCAGTGCCACCTGGGGATGACTTTCATTGCCCAGAAATACCGGAGCCAGTTGTTCCATGGGCACAAGAATCCAACACTCAGTTATCTCACCAGTCAAAATACAAAACTGAATCTCAACCAGTCACAAGCCTTTATGCCAGTGACATCTGAACATAATCACTGCCTGTCGTTGATTTTAGTACTTTTTCATGGGGGGGGCAACCAATGGCCTATAGGTCTTTATCTGCATTTCCAGAACAGCTCATTGGGAACCTGCAAGAGCAGGAGCAGCTTTCATCTGGACATGGAAAGGGTATTGCAGTGACCCAGGGACTAATTTCAGAGGGCTACAGCTCTGAAGGAGCTCTGGAAGCTATTAGGGAAAATTTTGTAAAAGCAAACAATAATGCTGAACCCATTCCCCTGCAGAGTTCACCAAGCAGCAACACTGAAAATGCTGTGTGGTCTCCACACTTTTCAGTTTTGTCAGAAGACACCTACAAGATCAGGTGGTTTTAAGATACTGCTGCCATAGAAGTTTGCTGTGAGACATGTCCTGAAAACACAAGTACCTTGAAAATACTGTCACTTGGAAAAGCCACCTCAGGCCAAGAATGCAGCCTTGGCTATGATGGGGTCCCAACCATAAGGAAACCTCTCTGTCACAGCACATAAATGGACATTGCAGCTTCCAGGGGCACCAAGCACATGCTGGGTGGCATCAATCCGTGTGCACCCCACACTCACTGCTAGCCATATGTTCTCACCCCACAATGCCCACCCTACTGCACCTATTTGGAATAGCAAAGCTTCAACCTGTGCAGCTCACAGCAGCAGTGACACAGACAGAATTCTCTTGCTCACAGCAGCAACTGCCATTCAGAGGATTTGTTTCTCCTCCAAAGGATCACTGTTCAATTGTTCACATGCAAACACAGATTTCAGATGTGGGGGGAAAATCTTTTGGTTTTGTTCTTTTAAAAAGCTTTAAATTTTTAACTTCTTTTTAAATTCTTCTCTTTCTTCCTTGATATGAATTAAACATACTTAATGTTTACCACTATGGTCAGTCAAATAGCATCAGTAGTTTTTCTCCTCTTGGCTTTGTATTTATTGAAATGTTAAAATGACCCTCAGACAGTCCTTAGCATTGACACTTTCCCTTGGGACTTAGCTGTAGGCACAGCTACCCAAGGACAAACGTGCACTTGGAAAGGGCACAAGCAAAACGTATCTTGACCATTATTTATTCCAATTTGGACATCCCAAAGTGGAAGCTGTTAACAAAAACAATGCTCTGTAAGCATACACCCACAAACAGCAGAGATCTCTAGTCACGCTACAATATCAGGTCCTATTATCTCCTTACCACAGATAATGAACTATTATAACTCTTTCAGCAGAGACTACTCTGAGTATTGAAATGCTGATTACTTCTGACATTTTTCCTGCTTCCATAGTCTAACCATATATAACAACACTGAGAAAAAATGGTCCCATTTGGAAGATGGGAAATGAATGGACAAAAATATCCTCTACACAGAATCCTTAAATAGGAGTCATTATCTGTGAAAATTGCTGGCAAAAACCCAACTAACTACTATTTAAATGCTTGATTGTCCCAGAAAAATAGAAGTAAGTGGAAACAACTGATTTGGTATTACTGACTGCAGTCAAACCAGATTCAGTCACAGACTGATTCCTCAGGGTGCTTAAGTACACAGGTAAGGCCTTCTGTAAACAGGACAGTTGTTAAATGATTATCAGATACACTGTTCAGAGCATCAAGAAAGCTGATTAATGAAATGCTAAAAAATTAAAAAGGACAATGCTAGCATGGGACAAAAAGATGACACCAACAAAAAATATTTTTAAGATAATTGAGTTTTATTCACTAACCTGTTATTCTATGTTCAGATTGTTTTCTCATCACTACTCTTCTGTATTTTTTAAAAAAACATTCTTTAATTTAAAAAGTGAGCTTTTAAACAATATTGAGTCTTTCCAAAAACAGGCCCAGAGAAAAACAGGGCAGAATTAGCTGATTTGTTTTCCAAATATATGCTGCTTTTTTCCTTTCATTGGTGGTTGTTGTTTTGTTTTCCTCTGGAAGATATAAACAGGAAGTGGGAGAAAGAAAAAAATCACATTGTTTTTTTATTCAGACACAGGCCTTGATTGTGTAACTGGCCTCTCGTGTGCAGAGCGTGTCTAAAAGGAAGCAGTGCCTAAAATAAAGTGTTCAAGTGTTTTGGTTGATTGTATTCAGTGTGTTTACTCTTTTGTGTGACATAATCCATTGTGAAATTAAACACCTGGATAAATGCTGGTAAAAATGGACACTTCTCAAAAGGAGGCTGCTGCAGCTGAGTATTTAATTTTAACAAAAAACCTATCAATTAACCAGGATCATATCAGCAACCCAATAACACATGTATTAGTGGCTTCACTGGAACAAGAATAAATTGCCAGAAACTGAGGGCTGGTAGAATTAATTCTTTCAACACCAGTGCTGGCTGATGTTGGCTTAAAGTACCTGTCAAACTACAGCCTCACCTTAACATGGATAAAAATAATATTTAGGCATTGAACATCAAAAAAAAGTGAAATCTGTAGTTACTATTATACATGATGTATTATTAAAAGTTACTTGCAGTAAGTAACTATAAATTTAAGTAAGAATGCTAATGCAAAATCTCATTGGTACCTCAGCTTCTATAGAGAGTTAAGCCATTCCCAAAGTCTAGTCTTTCCTTTTTTAAACTGCTTACCAACAAGTACCTTGACAAAAAAAATCTTTCTACTCTGGAGTATTGAAGTCGAGGGGCCCATGAAATCACAGATTTTTGCTAGTAAACTGTTGTAATTCCTTTGCACAAATAGCAGCAGACACAGTTTTGAGCAAAGATTGAAATGGTATATATATCACTTGATGACATTTCTAGCATATATATTCTCAGATGCCAATACAATGTCACTGTTGATAAATTTCACATTGATAAGACAGCTCAGACACCCAGGAATATATGCAAGCTGGAAAAAATGCAATGCTCAAGAGAAAGGAAGTTAAAAAAAAAGATGGTAAAAAAGGAGACAATTTCCTTATTGTAGTGTATTTCCACGCTCGTGAAATAACTCCTCAAGAAGTTTTCTATTTTATCTATCTCAATAAAGAAACTCATGCTTATTGTTTCTGTAAAGGCAATGGATGAGTTATGACACAGCAGCCTACAGAGGAAAATAGGAAAGCAAATGAAGGATCTCATGCTCTTTGACCGGAAAGGGAGATTACAAGTGTCCAGAAATGAACGTTCTGATATAAAGTACAGTGGAAGAATTTTTTTCTCTTGATATGCATTGAATTAACTTGATATGTTATTGAATCATCATTTTTAAAATAAACACAATTGATCAGTTCTTAATTCCCTAAGAACATCTGTAATACATGTTGCATTTTAAGAGCTTGGTGGAGATGAGACTGATCAATTTTAAGGGCCTATTTTTGACACTTTTGGCAATAATAAAGCATCAATGAGGAAAAAAGCATCCTTCAATTAAATGTGCTGTTTCAAACTAATACACCAACATGGTATAATTGCTAGCTCTGCTTTGCAGTTCTTTTCTTCAGAATGCACCAGTGGATCCAGTTAGTAACTGCCTGAGCTCAGATTCATTTTGGCCATGAGGTTTCACAGTCCCATAGTACTCATTCTCATCCTTCCCCTTACACAGTGAGATGGGAGTGGAGAGCTTTAATTTTGACTAAATGATCCCACTTACATATTCCACAGCTTACAGACCTTCTACCTCCTCATTCCCATCCTTACTGCAGTCACCTGGCTTCCAGATTCACTGCAGCACTATGAGACTATGAGACATGGTGAACTGACCTCTGAGGTGATGCAGGCTCATGTCTAAAGTGTGCTCACATCACAGAATCAAAAGAGAGCACTAACTGTATTTCACTAACCAGAAGTATGATTCCAGCAAACAGCGTAAGCATTATGTATTTCAGCTAATCTCAAGTGCTAAAGTATTTAGCAGGGCCAACTCTGAATTGATTTTTAAATTAATCCTATATTTGTACTGAATTCAATTAAATCTAGTACTGTTATCAACCCTGCCAAGTTCCACATATATCACCATGTCTATAAAGCATTCAATGCATTCTTATTTCCTCCCTATCACTACTGGAAAACAGCTTAAAAGAACAAACCTTACTGAACCAGTCTGGGTTCTTCTTTTTTGTCATTGCAAGTGTAGTGCCAAAACCTGCTATCATTCCTGCTGTAGCAACAGTACCTAGAAAAATTCCACCTGCCAAGAAAAGTTGAAGAAATAAAAACAAAGACTTTGTTACTTAAGGGGAAGAAAAAAACAACCAATCTGTTTAGAAAATAAAACCTGAAAACATAAGATCTGTTAGCACATGCTGAAGGGAAAGGCCCAGTAGTCTACATTTTTTTATGCTAACTCAGTATGACAAAATAGCAAGGCAAAGAATTCTGTTCTATTCTATGAAACGTTCTATTCTGTTCTATGAAACAGGGTATTTTGAAAATAATGGCATGTGTATGTATTTTCAAGCCACACACAAAAATTCAAACCACAGGATGTTTTTTTTGCAGTACTTTGACATTTCCCTCATTCCAGAGCCAGCCTACTAAAATCATCTTGTTCTGTGGCGATGCCTCACCCTTCCCCAAATGGGAAATGTAATTGGTTTTGTTGCATCACTTGTGATTTCAAGTGGCCACCACCAGTTCCTCTGAAGACCATTACATAAGCAACACTTGTTCTTCAGCTTTATGTTTTAATGCTCTATTTAAAATTTTTAAAAAAATTTAAAAGAACTTAATTCTTTTAATTAAAAAAAAAAAAGGAAATTACACTAGCAAAAGATATCCCAAGAAAGAAAGCAAGCATCCCTTGCATTTCAGTCCTCTCAGTGTTTCCAAAGTCACTTGAGGTACCTTGATCCTTTCTAGCTCTTGCACCGAAGGCATATGTAGCCATACCTGCCCACTTTTAAGAAAAAGGTTTGTTACAAAGACTTACTGCACTGCAGAAACCAACCTGTTTCATATTAAAATTTTAAAATTTCAGGGGGTTACATGTTCTTCCTTTGCAGGTATTGATACCCATCCTGTTTCCCCTTTCCTAATATCAGTTAGGTAATCTAAAAATGGTCTGAATAGGAAGTAAGCAAAAATACAGTTAAGTTAGGTCTCACTTTTAAAAAAGTTATTGATCTGATTATTGCAATGAAGAAGTTTCCTGTACTCATGTCAATGAAATCTGTAAAGGTACCTCCTCTGCCCGGGAGCACAGAGACTTCGCACCTTGGCCGAATTATGCAGTCCACTAACTTTTACATTTCTAGGTCTTGTAACAACAATTCCCCAATTTCAGACACACTAACTGGCGGCGGTACGTCCATCCTCCGGACGGGCCTGCCGGGGATGTCGCGGCCGGCGGCGCTGGGACGCGGCCGCCCGAGCACCGGCCTCCGTTCCGCCGGGGGGCGCGGGGAGACCGAGCAGACACCGGGAGCAGCTCGGAGCTAGGGATAAAAATTACAATATAATATCAACATAGAGCCGCACGGCGCCGCCAGCCCGCCGGACGCGCGCCCGCTGCCCTGCAGCTGTGTGCGGCTGCGGAGACTCCGGCTCTGCCCTGGCCGCGGTTCTCCCGGCTCGGATCCAGCCGGGGACACCGGCTCCTTCCCTTCGGGAATCCGCAGCGCTGCCGGGAGCCCGCAGGACCCGCCTCTTCCCGAGGGCTCCTGCCCCCTCGCACCCGGCAGCGCGGACCCCTGCGGGCTGAGCTCCCTCC